>JASDQU010306139.1:21885-82259 GCA_032191745.1 Picea mariana
CATGCTTTCTCCAAATTGCTCTTTATTTCGTCAATAACATCAAATTGTGTGAGAGTGAGGTTGGGAACTGCATCTCTCTCTGCAGTTTTATTTGGAGAAACCAGCAAAACAGATGCATCACAACCCTACATAAAACGCAAATTTCTCAATATGTTTCCTCATAATAAACTGCATATTGATTCTATTAATGCTGCTTGTAATTCCACTATGACACAAATACTTACCCTTACGAAGCAATCATGGAAGAACATGCGAACAATAGGAGCTCCCATAGCGTTGTCCTGCTTCAAATGTTTGTTAACAACCGTGGCAACGATTTGCACCACGTTTGGACAAGTCTTGCTGTAGAAAATTGGGTCCAGGGCGGCCTGTGCAGAGCCTGGATCCATTAACAGCCAGCCTGAGCCTACTATCATCAACATCAATGCCACGACTGAACCAGCCATAGTTCTGAGCACTTGTGCTACTGAAAACTGGAGCTTTGATTGTGAGAGAAATATATATCTCATCTACTTATTGAACAAAACACTTTTATTGGCTATAAACAAGTCACTCTGAGACTTGTTTATAGCCAATAAACAAGTCACGTGAATGTACTTGTGAATGGATTCACATTCACCTGCTCAGGTCTCTTTATATTGAAGGGAAGACAACCATGGTTGAAGGGAAGACAACCATGATTGAATGCTGACAATTCTGCGTCGTTGTTGATTTATATTGACAGCTCAATGTAGTTTGGCGCATTTCATTTTTGGGTTTTTGGTTGAGATTTTAAAATCATAAACATAATTCCAAAATGTTATAAATAGGGATATCTGAGTTTATGTTGATTGAAAATAGCTCTATCTATTAAGCAAATCGCTGAATTTTCTCATCTATTAATTAAATCCTTCTATCTATTAATTATTTACATTCAAATAGAGTTATGAGTTTAGTATCAAACCTTAACTTTAAATTATTGAGGTGTTAAAATATTAATCGTGAGAATTGATGAATCAAATCTTAATTTATTTTATTCAAAGCTATTTCTTAACATTTTAATTAATATAAGGTATCCATTCATTAAAAGATATCACTCAATGTAATAACAACATAATACATAGTAGATATTTTATGAGGACAATACAGTCTTGAACAAATAGTGTATAAGGATAAAATTAATATTCCATATTAACTATTTATATAATATTTGTGAAAACAGTTAATGATAACAATGATGTACTTAAGTTTAGTAGATGAAATGAAGTTGTACTCTATAAAACTCATATTATATATGCTAAAAGCAACTTTGTATTTATGTTGCATTGATAAAAGAAGCTTATACTCATTAAAATCCATGTTATATACATAGTCAAAGCACATGTACAGATTATAATAAGAAGTTTATTTTAATAATTAATTATTTTAATATGTTGTGGTATATACAATTTCATGCTATGTTATTTATCAAAATTTAGTTTTCCTTTAAAAATAAGTATAAGTAAATTATTTTAATATGTTGTGGTATATACAATTTCATGCTATGTTATTTATCAAAATTTAGTTTTCCTTTAAAAATAAGTATAAGTAAATTATTTTTTAATAATGGACATTTTCATTTTTTAATAATTTATCATGGATATAAAATGATTATAACAAACTTTTATGAATATGTCATAAGTAAATTTATTTTTTCCTACAAGAAACGATTTCATCTTTTAATAATATCTCATAAATATAAAATGATTTTAACAAACTCTAATTTAATTAAATGTATTTCTTCTCATAAGTTGAGAAACAATATCATCTTTTAATAATATTTCATAAATATAAAATAATTTTAATAAACTGAAATTTAATAATGTATTATGAGTATACAATGATTTCAACCATCATTTGTTTCATATATAATCTGCTTTGCTTTATAATTCAAGTTATTTATAAAGTTTGTTTGAGATACATGTCAACCTCCATTTATTTGCTATATTTTAATTAAAATGATTAAAACACTAAAAAAATTTATTATATATTAACCAGGTCAATTATATATGACTACCACTAAAAAGTTTTATTATATATTAACCAGGTCAATTATATATTGACATATATATAATCTTCTTTATAACTCAAAATTATTTATAAACTTTGTTTGCAATACATGTCAACCTCCATCTATTTTTTATATTTCAATTAAAATGGCTAAAGCACTAAAAGGTTTTATTATATATTAACCAGGTCAATTATTATATATTAATCAAGTCAATATCTGTTTATTTATTATATTTTAATTAAAATAGGTAATGCACTAAGAAGTTTTACTGCATTTAGTAGATGAGTTTGTTGTTAATGACAAAGTGAAGATTTCTTGATATCATGGTGAACATTAGAGATACTAGCAATTGTTAACTTACTTAACTCTTATTAGTCCCTCAACTAGTTTGCTATTGATTTGACATTAATTTGCTTTATATTTTAAATTTATTTGTAAAATGTAATGTTTAAGTTAAGAAAATAAATATATATTTTTTGATATAGTAAAAGTATTTATTTTCTCATTTCTAATTGGTTAATATATTTTAAGTTTTATTGTTTCCTTTAAGTATTTCAATATTTAAAACTAATTGCATAATCAATAAGATTCTAATTGGTTGTATAACATATATAGCACTTATTACACCACCACAATAAAAATATATTTTTAAATTTACATTTCCCAATATAAAAGAAGAAATGAATCATTTCTCAATATAAAAAAAGATATAAGTAGTAATATTAATATTTTGAATGTGTCATATCATAACATATTAAAATATTATATAAATTAAAATATTTATTATATATTTTATAATATATATATTAACACATTAAAATATTATATATATTAAAATATATATTATATAATATATATTTTATAATATATGTATATATTAATACATAATATATTATATATTAAAATGAAAATTATTATTTATAATATATGTGTTAAGATAGTAAAATATTATATATATTATAAAATGTGAAATGTTTATTTTTATTTTTTATTTTTTTAATATGGTTTGTATTTGGCTTGCTTATCTTAACTAACTAGAAGGAGCTACATTAAAGTAAAATCATGGTAAGATATTATAAACCATGTGTCATCATGGAGCAATAAGGCTTTCTCTATCCTTGTGAGTCTATGTAGAATTATTTTAAGAAGCTGATTTCTTTTAAGATAATCATCATGAATAGTTATAGAGTGTTAATTATCATCTTCATTTTCAAATTTACTTAGCAGGAACTAAGCTGCCATGCAACTCTTGTTTAGATAAGCCTGCTATTATTGACAATCTAACTAATGTTGAGACTGTTGTGCATGCATGAGATACTACTAACTATTGAATCCCCTGGGCGATTGTAATTAATGTTTACTCGGTAATGTTATAATTACCCCTATTATTGCCTATTGAGTCTGCAATTGCAATTGTACTCAATATTTTTATAATTACATCTACTAGTGCCTATTGGATATATTGTAATCACACCTATTGGTCCTTGAATGAACAACTACAACTTCGATACAACGACATAAATGATCAAATAATTGTTTGCGGTTAAACCTAATTTCGGAGGAATTAGGGACTTTAGGTTCTCCGTAATTGCTTCCATTGTTCATTGTCTTGTTTCACACTATAATATCAAGTTAAGCATTAATGAAAACTTGTCTTCACCCATGGCATTATGATTAATTAATGGAAGAAACTTCTTGTAATAGATGTTGAGCGTACAATTTCAACCTGCTTCTGCTTGGCTTAATACACGTCCAATCTGCATATCGAGCTTGTTTTACTGCAATTAGGAAATTTAGGTTCTCCGTAATAGGTTCATTGTCTTACTTGTTTCACCATATAATATCAAGTTAAGCATTAATTAAAACTTGTATTTACCCATGGCATTATGATTAATGTTTAGCATACAATTTCAACCTGCTTCTGCTTGGCTTAATACACATACAATCTCCATATCGAGCTTGTTTTACTGCAAGCATTTACTTTAGAACAGGTCTGCTCTAAGAAACTATAATCCAGACTTTATTGGTGTATTGGATCATCTCATAACATTTGTTTCCTCTATCTTAGTCACAATTTTGCCACTCTCATGAGTTTGTTTCTTTTCTATAGAAATTCATGAAGCAATAACAAATTCAAATCTTAAATTTAATAAAAAAAGTAGGAGAAAGATAAATTAGATTAAATTCAGCAATGTGCTCACTTAATCACCTATGTTTAGGTAATATGAAGTCAACACTTAATTCAACTCAAATAAAAAATAATCGACAAGCTTCTCTCAGGTCAAAGCAGAATGTGTCAGGCCACCCTTTTACTAGTTGCCCACAATAAACCAAAAGCCTCAATGAATAATCATGCCAAAAAACAAAACATTTGCGAGACTAGGTAAAGGGTACTAGTTGTTGCCTCATACTACATGAGCACATGATGCTAGGAAATACCAGTTAGCGTCGAAAGAAAGATGTTGATGCCATATAACAGGCCAAAGTAAATTCAAACACTAAGTTATCCAGACCTGGGCTACAAAGGCAGGGTTCATATTCTGAAAGTATGCATGATGCGTGTTAGAGTGTCACCAATACTCTCCAAAAGAACATAATCCCCAACTATTAAAGTGATGGACGTGGTTGGCATACCTCACAACTATTTCTCGCTTAGCAATCTTGGACATGAACTTTGTTGCAATGTGACAATCCCCAGTCAATCTCTCCAACGATGCATAGATCTCCTTTATTTGTGGGTGTGTTTGGTCTCCCAGAACAAAGGCATGCACCCTACTCTTAACCTCAATCCAACTAAATCCAGGGTATTTTCTCACTCCTCTGTCTTTCATCATCTTTCTCACTTTTGTTGCAGTTTCCCACCTGCCAGCTGCAACATAGATGTTCGACAAAGTTACATATGTTGCAGCATCTTGTGGGTCCAACTCAATTAAACATGCTGCAATGCTTTTTCCTACCTCCAAGTTACCATGAACTCTGCAGGCTCCCAGTAGAGTCCGGCATACAAAAGCATTAGGTCCAAATTGATAAAATGAGAAGCAGAGAATACAAAGAAAAATTAGAAATCATATTCAGTATATTGAGTATGTCATAAGAGAGTACATTGAGAAAAGGGAAAAGAGATGAGCTAAATAGGCTCAAGCAAATCAAGAAACGAAAGTACAACTGGTCAGGACAGCTCACAGTGTACAAATGTTGAGGTTACATTATATTTAACACTCCCTCTTAAACTCGATAGTTACAAACATCAGCACTAATAATGCCCAAGTGTTGTCTCTGAAAATCAAAAACGGATTTTTCGAGTGGCTTTGTGAAAATATCTGCGAGCTAATCTTGAGAGCCACAAAATTGAAGTGCTATGTCACCATTATTGACGAGCTCACAAATGAAGTGAAATCTAGTGTCAATATGCTTGTTTTTCTTGTGAAACACATGATTTTCGGATAGAGCAATTGCTGAGGTGTTGTCACAGAAGATAGGAGTTGGATCCTTTTCTGTATGTGACATATCATTCAATATTCTTCTCAGCCACATAGCTTAACAGGAAGTTGAGGTAGCAGTGACATACTCTGCCTCTGCAAAGGATATTGATACAATGGATTTCTTCTTTGATGCCCATGAAATCAGGTTCGTGCCCAGGTGAAAAGCATGTCTTGAGGTGCTTTTCCTATCATCTAGGATTCCAGCAAAATCACCGTCTCTGTAACCAGAGAGATGATTATCATAAGAGTGAGTGTACCATAAGCCAAAATTGAGAGTTCCTGCAACATATCTCAGAATCCTTTTCACCATCTTCCAGTGAGAATATTTCGGGGATTCCATAAACTTCGAAACAAGGTTGGCTACATACATTATATCAGGCCTAGTTGTTGTAAGATACAACAAACTACCTACTAAGATTTTGTACATGGTAGAATCCATGGTAGGTCCTTCATCTTGCTTTCTCAATTTTGTGCCTAGGGTTATAGGAGTTTCTGCTGGATTGCAGTCTTCCATGCAGAATCTTTTGATGATGTTTGCTGCATACTTTTGCTGATAGACAAAAATGTCTTTTGTTGATTGATCAACCTCAATACCCAAAAAATATTTCATTATGTCAAGATCTGTCATCTCAAACTCAGATTGCATGGCATGTTTAAAAATCGTTAACTCAAGATTTTCAGTATATATCATGTCATCAACATATAAACATACAATCAGAATTTTACCGTGTTGATCCATTTTGGTGTATAAAGTTGGCTCATTTTGGCTTCTTCTGAAACCACTTTTGATCAGGTAAGTGTCAATTATGTTGTACGAAGCTCTTGAATCTTGTTTTAAGCCATACCGAGCTTTCTTCAACTGATATACTTTGGCTGGTTGTTCTTTGATTTTAAATCCAGGTGGTTGATCCACATAGACCTATTCTTCTAAGACACCATTTAGGAAAGTTGACTTGACATCCATCTGGTATACTTGCCATTTTTGTTGAGCTGCTATGGCTCAAAGAGTCCTTACAGTGTCTAACCTTGCTACTAGAGAAAAAGTTTCACCATAATCAATACCTGGTTGTTGTGAGAATTCTTTGGCAACAAGTCTTTCCTTGTGATTTTCAATCTACCCATTTTCATTGAGTTTAGTTTTGTAAACCCACTTGACACCAATACTTTTCTTGTGTCTTGGAAAATCAACAAGATCCCATGTCTTGTTCTTCTCAATGGAGTCAATCTCTTAGTTCATGGCTTGAACTCAATGTGGCTCCTTAGTTGTATCTCTAAAAGATGTAGGTTGACATGACATTAAAGAAAAAAGGTTGTGATGTTCAATGTCATCCAACTGCTGATGAATTTCTCTCAAACTTCGAGTTCTCTGATTTTGAAGTTCAGAGAATGAGTCTCTGCTTGAAGTTGAGTGATCCTGAGAATTTTCAGATTGTCCTTGTACCTGGAATCTTGGAAGGGCAACTTGAGGTATTGGTTGTCTTGAGTCTTCTGTGTTTTCAGGACTGGGAAGCAATGGATTTTGACTATCCATTTTGCTGATTTTCAGATTCGTTTCAGAGTTGATTTTCTAGAAATTTTACATCTCTGTTGAGAATTAGTTTATTTGAGATTGGATTGTAAAGCGTGTAAGCTTTTGATGTTTCTCTGTATCCAATAAACATACATTTCTCACTTTTGTCATCTAGTTTCTTCCTTATTTCAGAAGGTATGTGAGCGTATGTTATGCATCCAAATGTCCTTAGATGAGAAACATTTAGCTTTATCCCACTCCATGCTTCTTGAGGGACCTTCATCTTCAGACTGGTGGTTGGAGATATATTCAAGAGATAAGCTGAGAATGCTACTGCTTCAACCAAAAAAGTATTTAACAGACATTTATCTTTCAGTAGGCTTCTTGCCATGTTCATTATTGTCTGATTTTTCCTTTCAACCACTCCATTCTGTTGTGGAGTATACCTGGTTGTAGTTTGGATGATGATGCCTTGTGATTTGCAAAAATTTGCAAATTATTTAGAGTTGTATTCTCCTCCTCCATCTGACCTGATTGCTTTTACATATTTGCCACTCTGTTTTTCAGCTTCTACTTTGAATTCTTTGAATTTTGCAAAAGTTTCAGACTTGTGTCTGAGAAAATAGATCCAGATTTTCCTACTAAAGTCATTAGTAAACGTTAGAAAATAAAATATACCACCTATTGACTCTGTTTTGCATTGGTCCACATAGGTCAGTGTGAACAAGTTCGATATGTGGTTTGGCTTGAGTGGAAGACTTTGGAAAACTAGTTCTCTTATGTTTTTCAAGTATGCAAGACTCACATGGGGGATTGTGCTCTTTGAAGATAGGGAGACCTTTGACTATGGAGTGCTTATGTAAAAGACTTAGACTCTAAAAGGGTAGATATCCAAATCTTGTCTGCCAAACCATAGTTTCATTAGGGGTGGATGCACTTTGTGCATATGTTTGGATCAGATTTGTAGTTCTGAGGTTCAAGGGAAACATCCTATTCTGAGTCATGTGGATTTCAGAAATCAATTTTTTTTGGGGGGGGGTTATTATATATCCTGCATGATGCTCCCTCAAAAAGAACCTTATAGCCATGTTCAATGAGCCATCCTACACTTAACAGGTTATGTTTCAGATCTGGAACATGGTAGACATTGTTTATGTCTTTCTTTACATTTTGTTTAATAAGAATAGGTATAGTTATTTTTCCTTGAAATTTGACTAAATAATCATTTCTAAGTGTAATATCAGAGGAAATTGAAGAATCAATGCATGAAAGTAAATCTTTGTTACCTGTCATGTGATTTATGCATCCACTGTCCAACAACCAGAGATATTTATGTTGTTCTTCAGTCTTTTGACATGAGAGAAACATACCTTCTGAGGTTTCTCCTGTATGATTTTAGACATGTGCTCTTCCTAAGAGATGATCTTCTTGCTTCTTCCGGCATTCAAATTCATAGTGTCCAAACTTTTTGTAGTAATAACATTGCATGCTTGATTTGTCATTTGATCTTCTCCCTTTGCTCTTTGAGGCTGGTAATTCTGATTTTGGTTATGTTGTCTGTGACCTTGGAAAGATTGATTCAGGTTCTATTGTTTGTGACCTCCACTTGAGTGAGGGTTACTTGGATTGCTCCCTCTTCCTTGGTGACCTCTTCCTCTTCCTATGCCTCTTCCTTTGCTAAAAGATAATTGAGTTTTAAAGGCATTAGTGATTGACTCATCTATGAGATGCAGTCTGGTCTCATGTGTCAATAGGGAACCAATTAGTTCATCTATTAAAAAACGTGACAGATCCTTGGATTCAAGGATTGTTGTAATGACAATTTCGAATTTCTTTGGTAAACTTCTGAGGACTTTCTCAATAATGTGCTGATCAGGGATGGCTTCACCAGTCAATCTGATCTTGTTCATGATTCGCATGACTCTGGTCATAAACTGATCAACATTTTCAGACTCTGTCATTCTTAAAGTCTTGAATTACATCCGCAAGGTCTGCAATTTGACTGTTTTGACCTTGTCATTTCCTTGGTAGGCTGATTTAAGGATGTCCCAGACCTATTTTGAAGTAACAGTGCCTCTGATTTTTTAGAAAATCGAGTTATCCACTGAATTTTGAATCCAAAATTTGGCTTTATTCTCTTTGTTCCTCTATGTTTCCTAAGCAGTTCTTTTTTGGTTGGTCATGGAAGCAAGGTCTGCTAGATCTGGTTCCACATATCCAAGATCCACTGGATCCCAACACTCTTGTGCTTGCAAGAAGGATCTCATTTGAAGAGACAAAAACTCATAATTGTTTTCAAGAAGAATTGATCCTTGAGTTGGCCCTAAATTGCTAGACGTGGCCATATTTAAAAAAAAAATTAACACAACAAAAATATAATTGATAGAAAATTTCATGTTTACATGTTTCCTGCACGAAAATCAGGTCTTTGAATTTCTTCAAGTGACTTCAGACCAAAATACGTGGTGTAGACTACTTATTTGACTTCAATCTGGCTGGATCTGACTGTCCGAGTGATAGATCTACTGATTCAGGGCTTTGAGCTCTGTTATTTTGCAACTATAGCAACTGTAATGGCAGAATCGGTCCAAATGCAAAATCAGCCGCATGCAAATAAGAACTTAGCACGAGCTCCTTCCTCACATGACCACTACCCGTGACCATTGGATTATCTCAAAAAGAGCGCATCACATTTCACAACCTCGAGAGTATAGGTGTGTGAGCCACTCTGACTCTCCAACTCCCGAACTCTGAAAGGGGCTTAACGAGCCCTCAACTCCTCTCATATATTTCCTCCACATGACCATGATGCTATGACCACGATCCACTTTTCAGGATTTTACGGTTAGTGAAGTTGCGATGCAACTCGAACCTTTCCTCCTTGGAATCCCGAAATCCGAAACTCCGATCTATCCTCTGTTGCGGATTGACGGTCGAGATCATCCTATGATTTGATGGTCCAGGTCCTTTCAGGATTTCGCATATCGGTATTTTGCAACCTTTTAACTCTCGCCATGATGTTCTCCAAACCCAAAACTCCGAAATGCTGAAACTTTGGAGCCTCCAAAATCAACGGTTCACGCTCCTCTGGATCTAACGGTTTAGATTTCGTCGGGATTTCATGTTTCGTGAAGTCAAACGACTTGCACCTCTATTCTACCAATCCCTGAAATGTCGATGGCACTAGATCGATGGTCTAGTCCTCTCTTTGATTAACGGTTGTGATCGATTCAGGGTTTTGTGCTTCGCGACCTCGGAGGATGGGGATCCTCTGTCCTTCCTATTCTCGATTTCTCGATCATGTCAGATCGATGAATCACGACTGTGTTTGCTTTATGTAACGATCTTTTGAGTGTATGGTGGACTGTAGATTTCTCTCTAGGATTTTTGAAGAATCTATGTCCTCTGCTCTCGTTCACAGTGTAAGTTCTACGCTCCTTAAGGTCTGGTTGCTCTCCAGACTGTGTGAAGAGGATTATGTCTGAATCTTTGATACCATGATAAAATGAGAAGCAAAGAATACAAAGAAAGAGTAGAAATCGTATTCATTATATTGAGTATATTAGAAAAAAGTACATTGAGAAAAGGGAAAAGAGTTGAGCTAAATAGGCTCAAGCAAATCAAGAAACAGAAGTACAGCTGGCCAGGACAACTGGTAATGTACAGTGAGACTGTTGAGGCTACATTATATTTAACACAAATGGAATATCATTCATCAAGTTCTTCGCTTTGTCATGTTGGCCAACACGGCCTAAAAGGTCCACCATACATGCATAAGGCTCCACACCTGACACTATACCATGATCCAACCTCATTGAATAATAATATTTCCAACCTTCATCGACTAGGCCTACATGGCTGCATGCAGAAAGAATACCAACAAATGATATCTTATTTGGCTTGATGCATCTGGATTGCATCTTCTTGAAGAGATTAAGTGATTCTAGACATCGTCCATGTTGGGCATATCCTGTGATCATCACATTCCATGAGATGATATCTCTACAAATCATAGCATCGAACAACTTTAGTGCATCATCTATAGTGCCACATTTGGAATACATGGTGAAAAGTCCATTTTCCATTGTCATATCTGACATAGATGTCGTCTTGATGATTTGTGAGTGTACCTGCTTGCCCTGTTCCATATTTGTGAGTGGACCTGCTTGCCCTATTCCAGATTTTCAAGGATGGCACAAGCTCTAAGGAAACTGGAAAATGTGAACTGATTAGGCTTCATGCCTTTTATTTGCAAAAGAGCTTTAAGGCTTCCTCACCATGTCCAATCTGCACACATGTTGCAATCATTGCATTCCATGAGACCACATCTCTCTCTGGCATTTCAACAAAAGATTTAGATTCCTCCTCTATTTTCACACAATTGGCATAGTAGGGCATTTATGACTAATATATCTAGCAAAATGCTGGTTTTGATCACCCACACATGAACCTGATGCGGGAATTGCGGGTTGGTGAATGCACTAAGAAAACTTCAAATATATCTAGGTCCTCTCGAATTATGGGAGCCAATCTAGATATTAAAAATAACTATTAGCAATCCACAATTCCTACATTTCCCTTGAAACATTTTATCCACTCATATGTATCTTGCAAGCATGAATATTCCAAAATTATTTTTCAGCATGCATAAAATTCTTATATATGGATTTGAATGTGATGCATAAAATTCTTATATATGGATCTTGCAAGCAGAAATATTCCAAAATTCTTCTTGAGCATGCATGAAATTCTTATATATGAATGTGAATGTGATGCATGAAATTCTTATATGTGAATTTGAATCTAGGAGATAAAACATGTAACAACATGATGAGTTTGGTGTGTGAATATTGCCCACTTTCTTTAGGTAATCCCCTTAAAAAAGTAAGCACGTGATGTCCTCCTTTTTTTATTGAGAGCGCCCATCCTACAAGTATGTAGAACTACATGTCTTCTATTCAATGCAATAATATTATCATGCTTCTATTGGTTACATTTAAATTTTAACTTTGTAGCACATATTTTTTGTCACAACTTTTACCATCGTTTTAATTTATCAAAATGTTTGAATATTTGAAGTGTATAACAATGTTGTAATGGGTATGGATATTAAACTCAGTTAGAAAATCACAAATTCATACAGATTTTACAAAATTAAAATTTCATAATTCAAAATATAAGGTTAAGAATTTCAAACCTCTTTGTCTATGAATATGATGAATATGAGTAAACTCAAGATTTTTTCATTAAGAGCATCTAGGTGCTTTACATCCCACTATGAGTGAGATGTTAGGCATCCACACTAGATAGGTGCTCCACAAAGCAATATGAGGGAGATGTTGTTGCACCTAGAGTAGCTAGTTGCTCTACAACCTAGTCTGGGGGAGATGTTGATGTTGTCAGGTTCTGTTTATGTTATTGATCAAGCCCAATATGGAGAAGTAGTTGTCACTTAAGGTTATGTTAGAGATAAGGTTATATTAAAAAAACAATCCTTTAATTAAAAAAAATATTAACAATTTAATAAAAATAAAGTTGGCTCAATTAAAAGAAAACAATCAAAACATCTAAAATATTAATAAAAATAAATATAATTATTATAAATTCATTTTTAAATTGGATTTAAATTTTTCGTATATATACATGAACTTATGATTAATAAAAAGTTACTTAGTAAAACAAAATATTATTATGTTTTAATTATGATGTATTTGAAAAACAATAATAATAATCTCAACATAATATTATTTTTTCTAATAAACCATATATTTGAAATGAATGGAATCTATGTGTATGCATAACTTCACAAGAAATTAATACATGTAACATATAAGATAGGGATAATGTGCACCCCTAAAATAAAATTATAAATAAACAAAAAAATTACATGTCCTTCACAAACTTATCTTTTTAAGGATGGAAATTTACCTTATTCTTTTTTTATTTTGAGATTTTTGAATGGTTGAAAATATCATGGAGAAATTTACATCTATGATATTTTAAAGTTTTGAGATTTTTATATAATTTTTTCTATTTCTAAAGGAAAATAATATTATTTTTTACATAAAAATGAATCTTTTGTATTTTTTTCTTATTTTCTTTCCTCAATCTCATAATGACACATATATTATGTTTATGGGAAAAAAAAATCAATTGTAGGGCATGCGAGGTGATTGTGGACCCTGTGCATGTTCCATCGGACTAGAAATAATAGTTTAGCACCTCATACATTTATTTTCATGCTTAAAATGTGGCTATGGCCACGAGACCCCTCTATCATTTGTAATCTTCATATTTTCACACATATTATGCTTATGGGACAAAGAATCCCTTTGCAGGGCCCACATGTTTGTTTAGGGCCCATGTGCATATTCAATGAGCCTTCAAAGTGTCTTTTAGTCCCTAATATAATAGTGTCACCTTGTGGACCATGTATAGGGAACTAAGACCCATTAGTGGTTCACAAAATCTTGTAATGGTGCCCATATTACACCCGTGGGCCAACAATTCCCCATAAAAGGCCTTTGTGGTGGTTTGGGACCCTATGAATGGTCTATTAACCCTAAAATCATACTTCAGGGCCTAAAATATTGGTGCTCCTCCTTATACCATGGTCATAGCTTGTATACATTTAAATGCAAAGTGAAACCTTATAATGACACCTATATTACACTTATGGTCAAAATATTGTATTTATAGGGTTTATGTTGTGGTTTGGGACCCTATGCATGGTCCATGAGTCCTAAAAGCATTGTTTAGGCCTTAAAAGCGTATTTTAGGCCCTACGATGTCACTTTTTATCCTTGGACCACATCTAAGACATTGTGAAGGTCCATCTCTAGTGTGAAAAAACTTGTAATGGTTCTCCTATGACACCTACAAGTGAAATATCCCTTTGCATTACCTTTTTCATGGTTTTGTTTACCATGTGCATGGTCCCTGAACTCTAGAAAACACATTTTAGTCCATAATACATTATTTTTCATGATCAGATCATGTTGAGTCTTCAACACTCAATTCTAACATATGATGTCCTCCTTTTTTATTGAGAATGCCCATCCTACAAGTATGTAGAACTACATGTCCTCTATTCAATGCAATAATATTATCATGCTTCCACTGGTTACATTTCAATTTTAACTTTGTAGGTCCAAAGCGTTCAATCTTATGGGTTTTTTCTGTCACAACTTTTACCATCGTTTCAATTTATCAAAATGTCTAAATATTTGAAGTGTAGGTAAATCTTGCAATGGATAGATTTGTTGGCAATGCCTTGTATGGATATTAAACTCGAGGTTTGAAATTTTTGATGTGAAAATAAAAAATTCATAGAGATTTTACAAAATTAAAATTTCATAATTCAAAATATAAGGTTAAGAATTTCAAACCTCTTTGTCTATGAAGATGATGAATATGAGTAAATTCAAGATTGTGCATTGAGAGTATCTGGGTGCTTTATATCCCACTATGGTTGTATGAGGGAGATGTTGTTGCACCTAGAGTAGCTCTAATGAGTGGTTTAATGCTTAAGAACATGTTCATAAGTGATAGGGGTAACAAATACCTATAAAATTGTCCCACAAAAAGGAGGTCTCATACAACCCAGTGTCAATGTCAGAGGAGTTCAATTGTAAATACGGCCAAAGACAATTTTAACAAAATCCTTAAATTATAGGTTGAATGTTAATGCAAAATATGAAGGCCTAAATATAACAAAAGGTATTTTATTTAATTTTAAATTCTACATTTGGACCTATAAAGTTACTTATAGTTAAAATCTTTTAAAATGAATAAGGTAATAAAAAGTTACAAGTAAAAAAAAATATTATTATTATTTTTGTTTATGATATGTTTGAAAGAAAAATAAATAATAATGAGAAAATAATATTATTTTTCCTAATAAACTATATATTTGGAATGAATCGAATCTATTTGTATGCACAATTTCATGAGAGATTAATACAAAATTTACTAGGAATGAATGGAATCTATGTGTATGCATAATTTCATGAAAGATTAATACATGTAGCATATTCAAAATTATCCCGAAGATAGGAATACTGACCAAGATTTAAAAAAATGAAATTTTCCATACCCAAGTTGAATATGAAGTAGCCAACTCTTTAAGAAACTTGGTAAATATAAATTATCCCATGAAGAAATATTTGAACTTTAAATAATGTGCATGAGTCATATAATATGTACCCGTAAGAGAGTATGGTGAGGCGTGCTAGGCTTAGAGAAGCACATGAAAACAATAAACAAGATGCTTTACATCTTGAAATTAAAACTCACTCACACATGCACATGCAAGTACAAACAATTACTTACTCACAAGCACATGTTGAGACCTTGATTATGGTTTTAAAACACATAGGTAATCATAGTTTTTAAAATGACAAGGTATTATCAAAGCTATTATTTTACAAAAATTATTCATATTTTTAGGACGAAGCATTGACAATAGCATACAAGTCTTTTAATTTAAGATTTATTCATAATATACCCGAGGACATTGCATACATGGAGTATCGAGAGATATCCTAACCAACAATGTTCACTTTCATAGATAGAGACCCATTCCTCCACCACAACTCCAGGTTCATCACGACAGTATCCACCACATCGGTTGGCCTCCGGAAGACATTGGGTATTTCTCCATGAGGTACAAACCAAGTATTATGGTGAGTGTCATTTCAATATTTGAAAATTTTGAGTTTGTTTCATCTATTACTGCTTTTGATTATGTAATGTTTGCTTGGACATTATGCTATTTTCCCCGTTTTACTTTGGTGGTTGACATTGCGCCCTAGAAATTGGGTCACCCTTAGAGATAGGTTTTCTACTGGTAATCCCTCTTGATGAGTCATCGTGCCATTCCTAACCATACTTGTCAATTTCCACACTTCATCCCCTCATATCCTCACCTTTTGGGATTTTCGAGTATACTGACCCAAGAAGGAGTTGTCCCTCATTTCATGGGAAGAAGGGGTTGAAGACCCACAAGATTGTAGCTGGAAAAAGATAAAATCAAATAATTAACCTTCGATATGTTCTCCCAGGCATATCGAGGACAATGAAATGTCTCTCATAAGAAACTTATGGGACCCATGAAAAATGACTAATAAGAAAATGCCAACCAAGGTGGAGCATGTGTGGGAACTATCTTTAATGCTTAGGTATAGAAGCCCCACACATGTTTTTAAATTGGAGAAGCATAATGTGACCAGGGTAGATTCAAGGTTCGCATTGTTTTTCATGCTTAGGTAGAAGCCCCACCTTGACTTCAACATTGAAACATCTTAAAAGAATAAAAAGGAAATAAATGGGCTTGGAAAAAGGTTGGATTGAAATGAAGATGAAACACACCCTCCACAAAGTCAGCCATAAATGATACACTACAACCCCTTGTATGTTATGAATAGTATTCCAAAAGAATTTCCTACCATCCATGACACCTCATCCACATGAATTAGAAAGAGGTCCCCTCGGGCATGTACAAACACTTTTCACAAGTACTCAAAGACTTGGAAACTATTGACTACTATTGAGACTTGTTTCCAACCATATTTCCATATAGAAACTTTACTTATCGGGGAATCCATTCATAAGTATATTTTTCCTTCTCACTTTCCCCTAGGGTCACTTGCGATTTCCCCCTTGAGGTGATCACATCACCTCTAAAGTGACGATATTACCTATATGAGATGACAATGGATATATGTTCTCTTATTTGTCACCATATTGTGGTTTGGTTCGAGATTTTACCAACCTACAACTCGTGTGATAATATTTTGGCGTCGTTGTTGGGGAGGATTTTAAATCCTGTTCCAAACCCTAAGGACACTTTGACAAGCTATCCCAAAACATTTCCCTAGCTTGCTTGACAACTCCACTTGAAGGACATACCCCTTCCTCCTTTGATGAGATCTTTTTAAAACTCATTTGGCGACTCCACCTTCCAAGAATTTGTCTTCCCTTAAGACCTTTCCTCTAGGGAGGTTCCATAAATGTGCATTTACCAAAGCATGCATATACGAAAGCCACATTTCGTAAATGTGCATTTACGAAAGGCAACTTCCATATATATTTACAAAAGGAAGCTTTTGTATATGCGCGCTTATAGGGAATCTGACTTCCGTGAATGTGCATTTACTGACGACAACTGTCATATATGCACAATTACAAAAGTGAGCATATATGGATTTTGTCTTCTATAAATGCGCATTTACAGATGAAAGCTTCCGTATATGGGAATATACAAAAGCACACATATATGTAAGTCACCTTTCATAAATGTGTATTTATAGATGACAACTTTCATATATGTGCATATATGAAAGTGGGCTTGCCTATATGCGTGTTTCCGTATATGTGCATATATGAAAGTGGGCTTACCTATATGTGTGTTTCCGTATATGTGCATATACATAATCCAACTTTCATATATGTTCATATATGGAAGTGACCAACTTTCGTATATGTGCATATACAGAAATCGACCACTTCCCTATATGCGCATATATAGAATATGACCACTTGCGTATATGTGCATATATGAATGTGGTCAGATTCCGTATATGTGCATATACGAAAGCCAACCATTGTCATATATGCACATATACAAAAGTGGTTAGCTTCAATTTATTCGCATATACAGAAGTGGTCAACTTTCGTATATGTGTCGTATATGTAACATAAAGAAGTTGACCACTTTTGTATATGCACATATATGGAAGATAACCACTTCCATATATGTGCATATACAAAAGTGGTCATCTTCCATATATGTGCATATACAGAAGTGGTCAACTTCCAAATATGTGTGTATATGGAAGACAACCATTTTCGTATATGTTCTTATACGAAATTGGTCGACTTCCATATATGCCCATATACATAAGTAGTCAACTTCTGTATATGTGTATATATGAAAGTGGTCAAATTCCATATATGTATATATATGGAAGCTAACCACTTCCATATATGAAAATATACAGAAGTTGACCACTTATGTATATGCACATATACCAAATATGACCACTTCAATATATGCGCATATATGAAAATAATCAGATTTTGTATATGCGCATATACGAAAGCCGACCACTTTCATATATATGCATATACACAAGTAGTTGGCTTCTATATATGCACATATAGGGAAGTGGTTGGCTTTCATATATGCGCATATATGAAAGTTGGTCACTTCCATATATACACATATATGAAATTGGTTGGATTTTGTATATGCACATTTGTGGAAGTGGTCGATTTTCGTATATGTGCATATACAAAAGTCGACCACTTTTGTATATGCTCATATGTGGAAGCTGACCACTTCTGTATATGTGCATATACAAAAGTTGTCAGCTTCCATATATGCACATATACGAAATCCATATATGAAAGTGGTCAACTTTCATATATGTGCATATACAAAATCCCATCACTTCCATATATGTGTATATACGGAAGTGGTTGACTTCGGTATATTCACATATACGGATGTGGGTCACTTCCGTATATGAGAAATGAAAATATATAGAACTGGTCAACTTTGGTATATGGCCATCTTTGGTATATGCGCATATACAAAATCTAATCACTTATATATATGTGCATATATAAAAGTGGTCAGCTTCCATATATGCACATATACGGAAGTGTCATGCTTCCATATATGTTCATATATGGAAGCGGGGCAATTCTATGTATAGGCATATACAAAATTTGATCCATTCATCCGTCATGAAGTAACACGAACCATAGATCCAATGGTGTTTAGGAGTCCCCTTAGCCATTGGATCTATGCTGAGGTGACTTCAGCGAAGCCTCACTTCGGGAGACCAGAGATGTTAAAACCTCAAACTCCCCGAATGTCAAAGTTACGAAGTGATGGGAGTCATGGATCTAGAGATTTTGATATAGACCCCTCTTAGTTGTTCGATCACTGAGAGGAGGGACCCACGTACGGTACTTCGACAAAGTCCTACTTCGAGAGAGTGGAGTGGCCATAATGTCGAAATCCCCGAAGCTCAAATTTGCAAAGTGATGAGGACCGTAGATCTAGGGATCCTTTGGGTTCTTCCTTAGCCGTTGGACTTATAGCAAGGGCATCCCAACATTGACCACTCCCAAAGAACGGGGGTGGTAAGTGAGTGGAGAACCCAAATGCTGAAGTCATGAATCAATGAGAACCATCGATCTAATGATCCTTCATAATATTCCCTAGCCATTGGATTTATACCAAGGTTAGCCTGAAGTTAACCACTCTGGGAGAAAGGAGGAAGTGACACCACGAATTTCCATGAATGTCAAAGTTACAAAGTAACGGAGGCCATCGATCCAAGGGTTACATGGACACACCTTTCCCATAGAAGTACCTTATGAGATCGAGAATTCGAGACTCCAGAGGACATGCATACATAAAATAAAAGGGACAGTCATCACCTAACACTGAATTCTCCACTAGCATGTGTGTTAGATGAGGATTGAATCTCGTCGTTGGTTTGGACGTTGAAGGGATCTTTCGTACGGGAGGTAGGAACCTAAATATGGTACGAACGATTTAGATACATGGTGATTCCATGCGGCTCTCAACTAATAATTCCCTAAGAACTTTGGTAGGCCATATCCTGGAAACCAGAGGTCAGCTTAGAGCTCAGTAATAGTCATGAGAAATATATGGGAGAGTAGAAAAGGATGAAGGCCTCAGATACATGATTTCATATGGTTAGAGTAATAACAATTTTGATGCCCCATCCCTAGAAAGTGTACGTAGGGGTTAGGTATGTTATACGACCACTTCTGTATATACGCATATATGGTAGTGATGGGATTCGACATGTGAAGATTTACAAAAGTTGACTACTTTTGTATATGGATTTTGTATATGTGAATATACGGAAGCCGACCACTTCCGTATATTCACATACACAAAAGTGTCCAAATTCCACATATGAGCATATAAAAAGGTGTTCGAATTTTGTATATGCACATATACGAAAACTGACCACTTCCATATACGTGCATATACAAAAGTTGACCAATTTCATATATTTGTATATATGGAAGTGACAAACTTTTGTATATGCACATATAGGAAGTCGAGCACTTCCCTATATGACCATATACAGAATCCGAACACTTGTGTATATGTGCATATATGAATGTGGTCGACTTTCGTATATGCGCATATATGAAAGACGACCATTTTCGTATATGCACATATATGGAAGTGGTCAACTTTCATATATGTGCATATATAGAAGTGGCCAGCTTCCATATATGCGCATATACGGAAGTTGACCATATACAAAATTTGACCACTTTTGTATATGTGCATATACGAAAGTGGTCAGCTTTCATATATGCACAGATACAAAAGTGGTCAGCTTCCATATATGTCTATACACAAAAGCTGACCATTTCCATATATGTGATTATATGGAAGAGGCTAGCTTTTGTATATGTGCATATACGAAAGTGGTCAGCTTTCGTATATGCACATATATGAAAGTGGTAAACTTCCTTATATGTGCATATAAGAAACTAGTCAATGTGGATATATGGAAGAAGTTGTCTTCTGTATATGCACATATACGGAAGCGGTTGGCTTCCATATATGCACATATATGGAAGCGGCTGGCTTCCGTATATGCGCATATAAGGAAATGGTCTTCTTTTGTATATGCACATAGATAGAAGCTAACCACTTCCTTATATGCACATATACGGAAGCTAACCAATTTTGTATATGCGCATATACTGAAGTTGGACATATACCGTAGTTGACCACTTCTATATATGTGAATTGTGCATATACAGAAGTGACCTGCTTTCGTATATGAAAATATACCAAAGTAGACCACTTCTATATATACGCATATATGGAAGTGGTGGGATTCTGTATATGCACTTATACAAAGTTCGACCACTTTCGTATATGGGTTTCGCATATGTGCATATACGGAAGCCGAAAAATTCTGTTTATGCACATATACGAAAGTGGCCAGCTTCCACATATGAGCATATACGAAAGTGGTCGACTTTTGTATATGCACATATATGAAAATTGACCACTTCCACATATGTGCATATACAAAATCCAACCAATTTTGTATATGCATATATACGAAAGTGACCAACTTTTGTATATGCGCATATACGAAATCCAACCAATTCCCTATATGCCCATATACAAAAGTCGAGCACTTGCGTATATGCGCATATATGAATGTGTTTGGCTTCCGTATATGCAGAAATACGAAATCCGACCATTTTCATTTTGCGCATATACTGAAGTGGTCATCTTTGGTATATGTGCATATACGAAAGTGATTAGCTTCTGTATATTGATGCAGAAGCATCCCTCACGACAAGTAAAACCAACATGGAAGCAGGAAGTCAGCTGGAAGACGTCCAGCAAAAGTTTTTGAATTTTTAAATTTTCCCTTGAAGTTGATGCGTTGAATATAAATGAGGTCATTTAATTTAGGTGCCTTGGTAAAAATGTAATCAGAACTCAAGCCATACGATCTCATCTGAGATAAACAGAGGCATTTATAGTAGTAGTTGCAGGTAGATAGAATTGAAATTGTAGATTAGACAGTTCTCGAAGGAAGAGGGAAAACCGAATATAGACACCCTCATTTGTATCATCGTAAGATAGTTCAGTAGCAGGAGCAAGAAGAGTCTAGAGCATAGGATAATAGCAGAGAGTTGTAGAAAACACCCATGTACAGATCTTGAATTAATAGAAGAAGTTGATTTAGATTCATGGTTGTTGTGTTATTCTCTGTGTATATGTGTTAAATGCTCTACTTATGAGAATTACATCCTGTTATGCATTTGCCATCATGTTGTCTGTATGATTTCATGTGTTAAGATCGAAATATGAGAGGAAGTGAGGTGAGTTACAATTGTTTCTCTCTTGAGCAAGGATTCCTGCAAGGAGTGCATTGACAGAAGGCTCAGAGAGTTAACTCTTGTTTTCATATCACCAGGAGTGAGATTGGGTTATACAAGTCATGCAAGGAGTGCGTAAGCTAAGGAGAGTCTCAGTCGTGACACTGAGTGAAGTATTGAAGGACTTCTGCTATGGTTATACATAGAGTCGAGGAATCTCGAATAGTTGAAGTGTTCACAGGCTTGCTGCAAGGAGTGCATGCAAAGAACCTCGTTGAGGTTGAAGTAATTTAGAAAATCTCAGGAAGGTTAGGCCTCTGAGTCGCTAAAGATCAGCGTAGATAAGTGGGACTTGAAGTCAGGGAGAAATGTCGCAGGTTGGCGAAGCGGCGAAAGAATCTCATGGAGAGATACTCTTTTTAATTTCGTGGATTACCCAAGGAATAACGGGCGGTTGAAATCTTCTGAAGAGATTTCGTGAAATTCTGAGGATCGTCAGATATTGCAGAGGTGCAAGGAGGTTACGGGGAGAATATTTTGAAGGGTTTTAAGTGATGAGAAGGCTGAGAGCCTTCCATCTGAGGAGGACAGGTGGCGGAGATTGGTCATCTAGCAAACTCGGGATTTTGCTGGTTGAAAACCCAAGTATTGGGTACTCCAAGTTGCAAGTGGCGAAGTGGAAAGATATTTGGAGCTGTCACAGAGGACAGGTGGTAGAGATCGGTGATCTCATGAACTCGAGAGTTCACAGAGTGAAAGCCCAAGTATTGGGTGTTCAAATTCACGAGGCGCGAGGACGCGAAGCGATGAAGCGGCGAGAGATTTGTTGTCGTCCATCTGAGGGGACAGGTGGAAAGAGATCAAGAGATCTCGCGAACTCGGGAGTTCGTAGGGTAAAGGCCCAAGTATTGGGTATTCAAAGTCGTGAGGCGTGAGGACGCGAGGCGACAAAGGAGCAAGAGGATCGTAGCCGTCCATCCGAGGAGGACAGGTGGCGAGAGATCAAGGGATCTCGCGAACTCGGGAGTTCACAGGTTGAGAAGTCCAAACACTGGGCACTCCAAGTCGCGAGGTCGCAAGGTGGAAAGAGAAGGACAGCCATTGGATCTGAAACATAGAAGGACCATTGGATTTGCACGAGGGATTGTGTCTCGGGACCTCGCAAGAAAAGGTCCAAGAATTTGGCCACAGGGATCGCGAGGTTGCGAGATAGCGATATCCCGACAACTGGAGTAGTGTGGGTCATAGCGAAGCGTGAGTGGAATACAGGTGGCACAAAGGATTTGTGAGTCCCGAAGTGCCGAGGAGCCGATATTCGTGTGGACGACGAGTCGCGAAGTGCCGAGGAGCCGAGACTCGTCTGGACACCAAGTCGTGAAGTGCTGAGGAGCCGAGGTTCGTGTGGACGCGTGGCAAAGCATAAGGTGGGACCGCACATCTCGGGGACTCGCAGACTAGGAGGGTGAAACCTCAACGGTTCAACTGGCGAGGTCGCGAGGTTGCGAGGTTGCGAGGTTGCGAGAGGCACTAACAGTTAAGCCTAGCCCATGGTTGCATGTGGAAGAAGCTATACTCGTATCGCCAGATCGGGTATCGCAAGATTTGAAAGGAAAAGTTGGAGGCTTTGAGTGACGAACTCGCGAGATAGGGAGATTTAGCTGACCTCGGAGAAAGATTATTGTGGGTGCAGATTTCCCGACAGGGAAATAGAAGAACCTTCAAGTTCTTCGGGCTGAGAAAAAGAAGGTGCTATGAGAGCAGACGTGCCTGGGTGGCACGCTCCTGTGTCAAGTGGTATCAGAGCATAGAAAAGTTTCTTTGCTTTCTGTAGCAGAGGAAAAGGAGAATTCACCATGCCGCCAAGGAGAAGAGGTAGACAATCACCCGATCCAAAGGAGGAAAGGTAAATGTCCAGAGAAAGAGGTAGGCAAGTACAGAATCCAGATATGGAGAGAGAAGTGCGAAATCTTCGTGCTAGAATGGAGGACATGGAGAAATCACAAAGGCGAAACGCTGATGTGGGAGATATCAGTGAATCCGAGGATGAAGGTGATGTTGGACATGAAGAGGAAGAAATCCCAGCAAAAGATGCAGCCAATGAGAGTTTAATTAAGGCTATCTCTCGGATGAATTCGAAAACAAAAATGGACATTCCAGCTTATGAAGGGAGTCTGGATGCAGAAGAGCTGCTAAATTGGATTAGAGCTCTTGACACTTACTTCAATTATGAAGATATCGAAGATGATAAGAAGTTCAGACATGCCGTCACAAGATTAAAAGGACATGCAACATTGTGGTGGGATGAACTACAAGCTGACAGGCATTGCCAAGGCAAGCAGAAGATTAAGAGCTGGGACAGGATGATTTGCAAAGTGAAGGCAAAATTCATTCCTAGGGATTATCAAATTTCTCTGTTCAGGAGGATGCAGAACCTGAGATAGAAGCTAATGACAGTGAAGGAGTATACTGAGGAATTTTACAGGTTGAATATCAGGGCAGGTCATCGCGAAAGCAGTGATGAAAAGGTGGCCGGGTATCTGAATGGCCTGAGGTATGAAATTCAGGATGAATTAAATTTGGCAACCATCCGAACGGTGGAGGATGCTTACCAATTGGCTCTGAAATCTGAGGAGATGCTGAGCCATAAAAAAAGTCAGAGAGGCCGAGGCAGAAGTCAGCCTAAAGGTAAATCAGTTGCCCAAGATAAATACCAGAAGCCCAAGGAGGACTGGAAGAAACCTTAGGAAAAGGTTGAAAGAGGTGGAACCTCACAGAGAAGACCATATGCTGAGAAGCGAGGACAGTAAATTGAACAAAGAGGAGGATATGTTGATAATGATAGGTTTCCTCGTACCAGAGGTAGAGGAAGAGGAAGAGGTGGAGTAATTACATGCTTCACGTGTGGAAAGAATGGACACAAGTCATTCGAATGTCCAGGGAAAAAGGAAGAAACTGGAGAGACTCACATCGCCGAGTCACAGAGGCGAGATGTTGAGGTAGAGTACGTTGAAGGAAAAAGATCGTTGGTGATGCGCAAAGTTCTTTTGACACCAGAGAAGGAGATGGAGAATCTAGCACAGAGGAACAGTCTTTTTAGGACTGCTTGCAAGACCAAGGGTTGGGCATGCAAAGTCATCGTGGACAGTGGAAGCACCAATAATCTCGTTTCAACCGAGATGGTAGAAAAACTGGAGCTGGAGACAATTGATCACCCGAATCCATACAAAGTTTCAAGGCTACATAAGGGACATAAGGTAAATGTCACTAAACAGTGCTTAGTTGACATCAAGATAGGAGGATATAATGATAAAATTTTATGTGATGTTATTCCTATGGATGTCTATCATTTATTGTTGGGTAGACCATGGCAATATGATAGAAATGTAATTCATGATGGAAGGATGAACACCTATACCCTGAAGAAGAATGGGAGGACTCACATGTTGTGTCCAATTCAAGATAAAGAGGTGAAGCCGGAGGTAAGCAACACAGTAATTCTCATGAGTGGGAAGGAACTTCTTACAGAAGTTAAGAGGAAGGAGGATCCACAATTCTTTGTGGTCAGAAAACCAAGAATTGTTCTGACTAGCACAAGAGTGGATGATTTTCCAGAAGAAGTTCAGGAACTGCTGGAAGAGTTCACTGATATTGTGGTGGACAAATTACCTCGTTCATTGCCACCAATGAGGAGTGTGAGTCATCATATTGATCTTATACCAGGAGCTAGTTTGCCAAACAAAGCCGTGTATAGATTGACGCCGCAAGAGAATGAAGAAGTTAAAAGACAGGTCCAGGAGTTATTGGACAAAGGTTTGGTCAGGGAAAGCTTGAGTCCGTGTGCTGTTCCAATAGTACTCAGTCCGAAGAAAGACAGAGGCTGGAGGATGTGCACTGATTCAAGAGCCATCAACAAGATAACTATCAGGTATGGATTCCCATTGCCAAGAATGGATGATCTAATGGATTGCTTAAGTGGGGAATTTTTTTTTTCAAAGATAGATTTGAAGAGTGGATATCATCATATTCGTATGAGAGAAGGTGACGAATGGAAAACAACATTCAAGACAAATGAAGGTTTGTATGAATGGCTTGTCATGCCATTTGGCTTGATGAATGCACCAAGTACCTTTATGAGGTTGATGAATGAAATCCTGAAGGAGTTCATTGGGAAATTTGTCATTGTGTATCTGGATGGCATATTGATTTTCAGCAAGACAAAGGCTGAACACCTGAAGCATTTGGCTATTGTGATGAAGGGATTACAGCAAGAGAAGCTGTTGATAAACATGAAGAAGTCCTTATTCATGAAGACAGAACTCATTTATTTGGGTTTTGTCGTATCTACAAATGAATTGAGGATGGATCCAGATAAGGTGGAGGTAATCAAGAATTGTCCATCACTGAGGAACGTATTTGAGGTGAGAAGTTTTCATGGTCTCGCTAGTTTCTATCGAAAATTCATTAGAAATTTCAATGGGATTAATGCAGCAATGATGGATACAGTGAAGAAAAGACATAAATCTTTTCACTAGACATAAGAGGTTGAGAAGAGTTTCAATTTATTGAAACAAAAGATTACAGAGCAACCAATTCTGGTGTTGCCAGATTTTCAAAATACATTTCAGGGGAAATGTGATGCAAGTGGGTTTTCCATAGGAGCGGTCTTGAGTCAGGAAGACAGGTCGATTGCATATTTCAGCGAGAAGCTGAATGAGGCAAAAGAGAAATACTCCACATATGATAAGGAATTCTATTCCATCATACAGGCATTGAAGAAATGGAGGCACTATTTGATTCCGAAGGAATTTTTTTTATATAGTGATAACCATGCATTACAATATGTGACTCAATAGGAAAAGTTGAATCAGAGGCATGTTAAATGGGTAGAATACATGCAAAATTTCACTTTTGTGATAAAGCATATTTCTGGTACTGCTAAGAAAGTTGTTGATGCTTTGAGCAGGAAGTGTTTGTTGTTGCAGGAGTTCAAAGTCAGGACATTAGGCTTTGATGACCTTAAGGACATGTATGCAGATGATTCAGACTTCAAGGAATCTTATGAAGCAGCTGAGAATCCATTTCTCAGAGATAGAAGCCAGTGGATAGAGTATGTGATTCAAGACAGATTGTTGTTCAAAGGGAATCGACTGTGTATTCTGAATTGCTCCATGAGGGAGAACTTGTTGAAGGAGAAGCATAGTGGTGGATTGGCTGGACATTTTGGTCATGATAAGACATTTGCAAAGCTGAGTGAGTCATACTTTTGGCCAGGGATGTGATCATAAGTCAAGAGGTTTGTGGACAAATGCAGGATTTGCCAGCATTCAAAGGGAAGAAAGCAGAATGCAGGATTTTATCAACCATTACCCACACCTGAGAAGCCGTGGGATGAAATTAGCATGGATTTTGTATTGGGATTGCCGAGGAAACAAAGAGGTGTTGATTCAATCTTTTTGGTAGTTGATAGGTTTTCTAAGATGGCACATTTTATTCCATTCCAGAAGACCAGCGATGCGACTCACATCGCAAATTTGTTTTTCAAAGAGATTGTAAGACTTCATGGATTGCCGAAAAGCATAGTTTCGGACAGGGATACCAAATTCATATGGAATTTCTGGAGAACACTGTGGAAGAAGCTGGGAACTAATTTGATGTTTAGTTCTGCTTATCATCCTCAGATGGATGGACAGACAAAGGTGGTCAACATAAGTCTGGGAGACTTGTTGAGGAGCTTGGTGATAGAGCACCATAGCAGCTGGGATAGCATACTACCGCAAGCAGAGTTTGCTTACAATGATTCAGTGAACAAGAGTACAGGAAAAAGTCCATTTCATATTGTATATGGAATGCAGCCAAGAGGAGTTTCTGAATTGAGGGATTCAGAATAGACTGATACTAGTAGTGCTAGTGCAGGAGAATTCGCTGAAGCGATGAAGGAACTTCACAGCCAGGTGAATGAGCGACTATTGAAGTCAAGCCAGGAGTATAAGCGCAGAGTTGATCAGCATAGAAGACAACTTCAGTTTGAAGTTGGAGATCTAGTTTTGGCACATTTGAGGAAGGAAAGGTTCTCGAGAGGAACATACAACAAACTGAAAATGAAGAAGATTGGGTCGTGCAAGGTCTTGAAAAAAATGGGACAGAATTCTTATGAAATTGAGTTACCAGATGGGATCGGAATTTCTTCGATATTTAATGTTTCAGATTTATATCCATATAAATCTAATGAAGCAGGAGCAGAAGGTGATGATCAACCAGAAATCCAGTGGCAGAAGTAGATGCCAGTTGCAGAAAATCCACAGATGGAACAGGCATTGAATAAAAGAGTGGGTAAGAAAACCAGGAGGAAAGAATATTTTGAAAATTTGGTCAAGTGGAAGGGACATCCAGTTGAAGATGCCAGCTGGGAGACTGAAGCATAAATTTTGAATCATGGATATACCGTGCAGGAGCTCATGGGAAGGAGCCCATGAAAATTTTCAAGCGAGGGAGTATGATGCAGGAGCATCCCTCACGACAAGCAAAACCAACGTGGAAGCAGGAAGTCAGCTGGAAGACGTCCAACACAAGTTTTTGAATTTTTAAATTTTCCCTTGAAGTTGATGCGCTGAATATAAATGAGATCATTTAATTTAGGCACCTTGGTAAAAATGTAATCAGACCTTGAGCCGTACACTCTCGTCTGAGATAGACAGAGGCATTTATAGTAGTAGTTGCAGGTAGATAGAATTGAATTTGTAGATTAGACAGTTCTCAAAGGAAGAGGGAAAACCAAATATAGACACCCTCATTTGTATCATCGTAAGATAGTTCAGCAGCAAGAGAAAGAAGAGTCTAGAGCATAGGATAATAGAAGAGAGTTGTAGAAAACACCCATGTACAGATATTGAATTAATAGAAGAAGTTGATTCAGATTCATGGCTGTTGTGTTATTCTCTGTGTATATGTGTTGAATGCTAAACTTATGAGAATTACATCCTATTATGCATTTGCCATCATGCTGTGTGTATGATTTCATGTGTTAAGATCGAAATCTAAGAGGAAGTGAGGTGAGTTACAATTGTTTCTCTCTTGAGCAAGGATTCCTGCAAGGAGTGTAGTTGAAGTCGTCCACAAGGAGTGCATTGGCAGAAGGCTCAGAGAGTTAACTCTTGTTTTCATATCACCAGGAGTGAAATTGGGTTATAGAAGCCGTGCAAGGAGTGCGCAGGCTAAGGAGAGTCTCAGTCGTGACACTGAGTGAAGTATTGAAGGACTGCTGCTATGGGTATATGCAGAGTCAAGGAAGCTCGAACAGTTGAAGTGTTCACAGGCTTGCTGCAAGGAGTGCGTGCAAAGAACCTCGTTGAGGTTGAAGTAATTTAGAAAATCTCAGGAAGGTTAGGCCTCTGAGTCACTGAAGATCAGCGTAGATAAGTGGGACTTGAATTCAGGGAGAAATTTCGCAGGTTGGCGAAGCAGTGAAAGAATATTGTGGAAAGATACTCTTTTTCATTTCGTGGATTACCCAAGGAAGAACGGGCGGTCAAAATCTTTTTAAGAGATTTCGCAAAATTCTGAGGATCGTCAGATCTTGCAGAGGTGCAAGGAGGTTACGAGGAGAATATTTTGAAGGGTTTGAAGTGGCGAGAAGGATGAGAGCCATCCATCTCAGGCGGACAGGTGGCAGAGATCGGTGATCTCGCAAACTCGGGAATTCGCAGGTTGAAAACCCAAGTATTGGGTACTCCAAGTCACGAGTGGCGAAGTGGCAAGATATTTGGAGCCATCCATCTGAAGAGGACAAGTGGCAAAGATCGGTGATCTCGTGAACTCAAGAGTTCGTAGAGTGAAAGCCCTAGTATTGGGTGTTCAAAGTCACGAGGCACGAGGATGCACAGCGGTGAGAGATTTGTAGCCATCCATCTGAGGGGACAGGTGGCAAGAGATCAAGAGATCTCACGAACTTGGGAGTTCACAGGGTAAAGGCCCAAGTATTGGGTATTCAAAGTCACGAGGCGCGAGGACGCGAGGCGACGAAGGAGCGAGAGGATCGTAGCCGTCCATCCGAGGAGGACAGGTTGTGAGAGATCAAGGGATCTTGCGAACTCGGGAGTTTGCAGGTTGAGAAGTCCAAACACTGGGCACTCCAAGTCACGAGGTCGCAAGGTGGCGAGAGAAGGACAGCCGTTGGATCTAGAACACAGAAGTACCGTTGGATCTGCGTGAGGGATCATGTCTCGGGACCTCGCAAGAAAAGGTTCGAGAATTTGGCCACGGGGATCGCGAGGTTGCGAGATAGTGATATCCCGATAGTTGGAGCAGTGTGGGTCATAGCGAAGCGTTAGTGGAATACAGGTGGCACAAAGGATTCGTGAGTCGTGAAGTGCCGAGGAGCCGAGATTCGTGTGGATGACGAGTCGCGAAGTGCCGAGGAGCCAAGACTCGCGTAGACGCCGAGTCGCAAAGTGCCGAGGAGCCGAGGTTAATGTGGACGCATGGCAGAGCATAAGGTGGGACCACACATCTCAGGGACTTGTAGACTAGGAGGGTGAAACCTCAACGGTTCAACCGGCGAGGTCGCGAGGTTGCGAGGTTGCAAGGTTGCGAAAGGTGCTAATAGTTAATCCTAGCCCACGGTTGCATGTGGAAGAAGCTATACCCGTATCATCAGATCAGGTATCGCAATATTTGAAAGGAAAAGTTGGAGGCTTTGAGTGACAAACTCGCGAGATAGCGAGATTTAGCTAACCTCGGAGAAAGACTGTTGTGGGTGTAGATTTCCTGACAAGGAAATAGAAGAACCTTCGAGTTCTTCGGGCTGAGAAGAAGAAGGTCCTGTGAGAGCGGACGTGCCTGGGTGGCGTGCCCCTGCGTCATATATGCGCATATATGGAAGTGGTAAGCTTTTGTATATGCGTATATATGAAAGTTTATCACTTTCGTATATCTACATATACAGAAGATGACCACTTATGTATTGCACATATATGGAAGTCGACCACTTCTTTATAAGAACATATAAGAAAACAGTCGGATTCCATATATGGACATATATGGAATTTGACTACTTCTGTATATGCACATATATAGAAGATAACCATTTTCGTATATGCACATATATGAAAGTGGTGATCTTTCGTATATGTGCATATACATAAGTGGTCAAATTCTTTATGTGTGCATATACGACACATATAAAAAAGTTGACCACTTCCATATATGTGCATATATAGAAGCTAACCATTTATGTCTATGCGAATATATGAAAATGGTCGGCTTTCATATATGCGCATATACAGAAGCCGACCAAATTCATATGTGCACATATACGCAAGTGGTCGTCTTCTATATATGTACATATAAAGAAGTGGTCGACTTCCGTGTATGCACATATACAAAAGTTGGGCACTTTCGTATATGCACATATATGAAAGTTAGATTATGTATATGCACATATACGGAAACTGACATATAGGGAAGCCCACTTCCATATATGCACATATACGAAAGTTGTCATCTTTAAATTCTCATTTATGAAAGGTGACTTCCATATATGCCTGTTTTTGTATATCCGCATATACGAAAGCTTTCATCTGTAAATGTGCATTTACAGAAGAAAAATTCCATATATGCTCACTTTCATAAATGTTCATATATGACAATTGTCATCAATAAATGCACATTTATGGAATTCATCTTCTCTATAAGTGCCCATATATGGAAGTTGCCTTTCATAAACACATATGGAAGCTTCTTTCTGTAAATTCACATTTACGAAAGGTGGCTTTCGTATATGCGTGCTTCCATAAATACACATTTATGGAACCTCCTTAGAGGAAAGGTCTTAAGGGAAGATGGATTCTGGGAAGGTGGAGTCGCCAGATGAGTTTTAAGAAGAGCTCATCAAAGGAGGAATAGGAACATCCTTCAATTGGAGTCATCAAGAAATCTAGGGAAATGTTTTGGGATAGCTTGTCAAAGTGTTGTTAGGGTTTGGAAGAGGATTTAAAATCCTCCCCAACAACGACACAAAAATGTTATCACACGAGTTGTAGCTTGGTAAAATCCTGAACCAAACCACAATATGGTGACAAATAAGAGAACACATAACCACTATCATCTCAAATAGGTAATCCTATCAGTGTAGAGGTGATGTGATCACCTCAAGGGGAAAATACTAGGTGATCCTAGGGGAAAATGAGAAGGAAAAAGATACTTATGAATGGATGCCCCTATAATTCAAGTTGATAGATTTAAATAGGGTTGGAAACAGGTCTCAATAGTAGTATATGGTTTCAAAGTCTTTGAGTACTTGCGAAAAGTGTTTGTCAATTCCCAAGGGGACCTCTTTCTAAGACATGTGGATGAGGTGTCATGGATGGGGGGGGAAATTTTGGAATAGGGTTCATAACATACAAGGGGTTTTAGTGTCTCATTTATGGGTGCCTTTGTAGAGGATGTGTTTCACCTTCATTTCAATGCAACCTTTTTCCAAGACCATTTATTCCCTTTTATTCTTTTAGGATGTTTCAATGTTGAGGCCAAGGTGGGGATTCTACCTAAGCATGAAAAACAATGCCAACCTTGACCCTACCCTTGTCACATTATGCTTCCCTGAGTTGAAAACATGTGTGGGGATTCTACCTAAGCATTAAAAATAGTTCCCACACATGCTCCACCTTGGTTGGAATTTTCTTATTAGTCATTTTCCACGAGTCCCATAAGTTTCTTATGAGAGACATTTCATTGTCCTTGATATCCCCGGGAGAGAATATAGAAGGTTAATGATTGGATTTTATTATTTTCCAGCTACAAGACTTTGGGCCTTCAGCCCCTTCTTCCCATGAAATGAGGGACAACTCCTTCTTGGGTCAGTATACCCGAAAATCCCAAAAGGTGAGAAGATGAGGGGATGAATTGTGGAAATTTACAAGTATGGTCGAGAATGGCATGATGACTCATCAAGACAACTTACTAGTAGAAAACCTATCACTAAGGGTGAACCACTTTCTAGGGCACAATGTAAAACACCAAATTAAAATGGGGGAAAGAGCATAATGTTCAAGAAAACATTACATAATAAAAATAAGTAATAGATGCAACAAACTGAAATGATTGAAATGTTGAAATGAAACTCACCGTAATACATGGTTTGTACCTCATGGAGCAAGACCTAATGTCTTCCAGAGGCCAACTGATGTGTTGGATACCGTTGTGATGAACCTGGAGCTGTGGTGGAGGAGCGGGTCTTTGTCTATGCAAGTGAACGTTGTTGGTCACGATGTCTCTCGGTAGTCCATGTATGCAACATCTTGAGGGATATTATGAAGAAATATTAATTTAAAAGACTCTTATGCTATTGTCAATGCTCCGTCCTAAAAATATAAAAAAAATGTGTAAGATAATAGCTTTGATAGTACCTTGTCATTTTAAAAACTATGATTACCTATATGTTCTAAAACCATAAACAAGGTCTCAACATGTGCTTGTGAGTGAGTAATTATTTGTACTTGCATGTGCATGTGAGTGAGTTTTAATTTCTTGATGTAAGGCGTCTTGTTTATTGTTTTCATGTGTTCATCTAAGCCTAGCATGCTTCACCATCCTCTCTTACGGGTACATATTATATGACTCATGCACATTATTTAAATTTCAAATATTTCTTAAGGGGATAATTTCTATTTACCAAGGTGCTTAAGGAATTGGATACTTCATATTCAACTTGGGTATGGAAAACTTCATTTTTTAAAATGTTGATCAATATTCCTATCTTCGAGATAATTTTGAATATGCTACATGTATATCTTTCATGAAATTGTGCATACACATAGATTCAATTCATTCTTAGTAACTATGTATTAATCTCTCGTGAAATTGTGCATACAAATAGATTAGATTCATTCCAAATATATTGTTTATTAGGAAAAATAATATTATGTTCTCATTATTATTTATTTTTCTTTCTAATATATCATAAATAAAAATAATAACAATAATTTTTTTACTTGTAACTTTTTATTATCTTATTCATTTTAAAAGAATTTAACTATATATAACTTGATAGGTCCAAATGTAGAATTTAAAATTAAATTAAATACATTTTGTTATATTTATGCCTTCATATTTTGCAATAACATTCAACCTATAATTTAAGTTTTTTTTTTTTAAATGTTTTTGGCAAAATTTACATTTGGACTCCTATGACACTGGGTTGTGTGAGACCTCCTTTTTTGTGAGACAATTTTGTAGGTATATATTACCCCACTTATCAATATGTTCTTAACCATTAAACCACTCTATATATATATGCAATTTTTTCTTAAAATTTTTATACTATCAAAAGGTTTATAATTCTTAACTTAATCTTTATATAAACACTTAATGTTTATACACATGGACCCTAAACAAATTGCAAAGGGATTCTTTTTCCCATAAACATAAAATGTGTGAAAATATGAAGATTACAAATGATTAAGCATGAAAATAAATCTATGAGGAGCTAAACTATTGTTTCTACTATGATGGAACATGCATAGGGTCCATAATTAGCACACATGCCCTATAAATAAAATATTTTTTCCATAATCACAATATATGTTCCATTCTGAGATTGAGAAAAGAAGATCTGAAAAAAAAAATTAGAAGAGATTCATTTTTAGGTAAAAAAAATAATATTCTTTTCCTTTGAAAATAGAAAAAATTATATAAAAATTTCAAAATTTTAAAACATGAGAGATGTAAATCTCTCCATAATATTTCCAACAATTCAAAAAATAAAAACAGATTAAGGTAAAATTTCCATCCTTAAAAGGATAAATTTGTGAAGAACATGTAATTTTTATGTTTATTTATAATTTTAGGTGTGCACATTATATGACTCATGCACATTATTTAAAGTTCAAATATTTCTTCATTGACAATTTCTGTTTACCAAGGTGCTTAATGAATTGGCTGCTTCATATTCAACTTGCTTATGACAAACTTCATTTTTTTAGATCTTGATCAATATTCCTATCTTCCGAATAATTTTGAATATGCTACATGCATTAATATCTCATGAAATTGTGCATACACATAAATTAGATTCATTTCAAATATATGATTTATTAGGAAAAATAATTTTATGTTGTGATTATTATTATTATTATTTTTCAAATATATTATAATTAAAAAAAATAAAAAAAATTGTTTTTACTTGTAACTTTTTATTAGTTTATTCATTTAAAAAAAATTTAACTATATGCTACATCGTAGGTTCAAATGTAGAATTTAAAAATAAATAAAATATATTTTGTTATATTTAGGCCCTCATATTTTGCATTAACATTCAACCTATAATTTAAGGTTTTTGTTTAAATTGTTTTTGTAGGATTTAGAATTACTACACAAGGTTGATTCCTATTGCTACCACTGATTTTATATTTAATCCATTAGTTGCAAATATTTGGAAGATGGACTTATAATAATTATATTAGGTTTTTATTGATAACTATCTTTATTTTAGGTTAAAGATGAATTTTTAATATAGTATTTTGAGATGAATGTATGATATATTATGATCTTGACTTCTTCTTTTTTTCAATAAAGGTGGGTGCTCTATAATATAATATCTTACTCTGATAATTTCTCATTTAAAAAATTAAGAAAACTATAAATTTATAATAAATTCGGATCTATCAAGTAAAAGAGATCAAATTTCTTAAGGTCTATTTTTTTTTATTACAAAGGAATTAATATTTTATATGTTTTGATTGTTTAACTTTATTTTTATTACTGCTAAATTTTTATAATTAAAAGTTTTTCTTTAATGTAACCTTATCTAGCACAAACTAACATGACAACATCTTCCCCATATAGATCAAATCCTACAAAAATATACTTTCTTCGCTTCCTATTGACCATCAACTTCTCATCCATCAACATTTTCATCACCTTCTCCAAATGCATGTTAAAAATATTATTATTTGGTCTTGTTGAATATTAGAATAACATCAAGATATAAAACAACAAAATTTCTAAGAAATTTTTTAAATTTTCACTCAAAAAGCCCCCCTAAAAGGAATGTTGGTTGTGGAGCCTAATTATATTTCTGATTCAAAGGTCCTTGCTTTAAGCCGTGTTTATAACACATGAAGACTTTACACCCCAGAAGTATGTAAAATCTTCCACGCCGAGGAGTGCAGAGGGGGGGTACACTCTTGCCTTGTAAATGTATATTGTGATTTCATTGTAAATCTAGACTGTTCATTATAAGGTCACAGATCTAACGGTAGAAATTATGTTAGGGTTTTTTTCCCTAAGAGGCAACCCTCTGTTATGAGGGAAATGTATTGCGGCTATGCATTATGGTGAGTAGTGTATTCTAAGAGAGGAGATTGTGAGAGAAAGAAGAGAAAGTTACATCGGGTTTTGTTGTAGGTTGTATCCCTTCATTTGCTGGATAATAATAAAGGAAGGACCTGGAAATTTCTCTAGTGGATGTAGCCCACACTAGGTGAACCACGTAAATTTGTGTCTCTATTGTATTGTGTATCTTCTATGTTTTGTTTCTGCATTTGTTTTATTTTATTGCTCCACAGTATTGTTTTTCTAGTAACGAATCATCAGCACATGAGTGTAATATGGATGTCATTATGAGGTTTCATGCACTAGAACTGAGTATTGAAGACTCAACATGATTTGATCATGAAAAATAATGTATTATGGATTGAAATATATTTTCTCGAGCTCATGGACCATGCACATTGTAAAAAAAACCACGACAAAGGTCATGCAAAGGGAAGCTTTCACTTGTAGGTGTCATAGGAGAACCATTACAAGTTTTTTGACACTATAGATGGACCTTCACAATGTCTTAGATGTGATCCAAGGATAAAAAGTGACATCTTAGGGCCTAAAATACCCTTTTAAGGCCTAAACAATGCTTTTAGGACTCATGGACCATGCACAGGGTCCTAAACCACAACATAGACACTATAAATAGAATATTTTGATCATAAGTGTAATATAGGTGTCATTACAAGGTTTCACTTTGCATGGAAAGGTATACAAGCTATGGCCATGGTCTAAGGAGGCACACCAATATTTTAGGATCTAAAGTATGCTTTTAGGGTTGATAGACCATTCATAGGGTCCCAAACCACCACAAAGGCCTTATAAAGGGAATCTTTGGCCCACGCGTGTAATATGGGCACCATTACAAGATTTTGTGAACCACTAATGGGTCTTAGTGTCCTATACATAGTCCACAGGATGACATTATTATATTAGAGACTAAAAGACACTTTGAAGGCTCATTGGTTATGCACATGGGCCCTAAACAAACATGTGGGCCCTCCAAAGGGATTATTTGTCCCATAAGCATAATATGTGTGAACATATGAAGATTACAAATGATAAAAGGGTCTCCCAGCCATAGCCACATTTTAAGCATGAAAATAAATGTATGAATTGGTAAATTATTCTTTCTAATCCGATGGAACATGCACATGGTCCACAATCACCACACATGCTCTATAAATGAAATGTTTTTTCCATAAACATAATATATGTGCCATTATGAGATTGAGGAAAGAAAATATGAAAAAAATACAAAATATTAATTTTTATGTAAAAAATAATATTCTTTTCCTATGAAAATGGAAAACATTATAGAAAAATCTCAAAAGTTTAAAATATCATAGATGTAAATATGTCCATGATATTTCCAACCATTCAAAAATCTCAAAATAAAAAAAAAAAGATCAAGGTAAAATTCCATCCTTAAAAAGATAATTTTGTCAAGGACATGCAATTTTGTTTTGATTATTTATAATTTTACGTGCATAATATTCCTATCTTATATGTTACATGTATTAATTTCTCATGAAATTATGCATACACATAGATTCCATTCATTCCAAATATATGGTTTATTAGAAAAAATAATATTGTGTTCAGATTATTATTTTTTTTTTTCAAATATATCATAATTAAAAAATAATAATATTTTGTTTTATTTAGTAACTTTTTATTACCGTGTTCATTTAAAAATAAAATTAACTATATATGACATTATAGTTTCAAATGTAGAATTTAAAAATAAATAAAATATCTCATGTTAGGTTTAGACTTTCATATTTTGCATTAACATTTAAGCTATAATTTAAGGATTTTGTTTAAATTGTCTTTGGCAGAACTTACAATTAGAAGGACGACAAATATTTGAAAGACTTGTGAAAAGAAATGTTAAAAATAATAATTTATGTCATGGTCAAACTTTGTTTTTGAGACCCCTTTGTTTGTGAGACAAGGGATATATATATAATCAAAAGATTTATAATTCTTAACTTTAATTTTTATATAAACGCTTAATAAGTTTGTGTGTATATATATATATGAGAAATTCAAATCCAATTTAAAAATGAATTTATAATAATCATATTAGGTTTTTATTCATATTTATTTTTATTTTAGGTTAAATATGAATTTATAATACAATAATTTGAAATGATTGTATGATATATTATGACATTAAAGGTTTTTTTTTTTTTTCCTATTTTTCAATAAAGGTGGTGCTCTATAATATAATGTTTTTCTTTGATAAGTTTTCATATAAAATTTAAGAAGTACCAAAAGGAATCAAATTTATTAGTGTCTAATTTTTTTATTAGGAAAGAATTAATATTTTAGATGTTTTGAATGTTTTTTTTTTAATTGAGTCAACTTTCTTTTTATTATTGTTAATTTTTTTATAATTAAAGGATTTTGTTTTTTAATATAACCTTATCTCTAACATAATCTTAAGTGACAACTTCTTCTCCATATTGAGCTTGCTCAATAAAATAATGAGAACTATCCCCCATAATAAGTTGTAGAGTAACTAACTAATGTAGGTGCAACAACATTTCCCTCATATTGCTTTGTAAAGCACATATTGCTTTGTAGAGCACCCAGCTACCATCTCAACCATAGTGAGATGTAAATAACCTAAAAATCTTTAATTTACTCATATTCATCATATTCATAGATAAAGAGGTTTGAAATTATTAACCTTAAATTTTGAATTATGAAATTTTAATTTTGTAAAATGTGTATGATTTTTTTATTTTTACGTTAAAAATTTCAAACCTCGAGTTTAATATCCATACAAAGCATTGCCAACAAAGGTATCCATTGCAACATTGATATACACTTCAAAGATTTAGAAATTTTGATAAATTGAAATGATGGTAAAAGTTGTGACAAAAAAAACCCGTAAGATCGAACGCTTTGGACCTACAAAGTTAAAATTTAAATGTAACTAGTGGAAGCATTATAATATTATTGCATTGAATAGAAGACATGTAGTTCTAAATACTTGTAGGATGGGTGTTCTCAATAGAAAAGGAGGACATCAGATGTTTTCATGTGCTTACGTTTTTAAGGGGATTACCTAAATAAAGTGGACAACATTCACACACCAAACTCACCATGTTGATACATGTTTTATCTCCTACACATATAAGAATTTCATGCATCACATTCAAATCCATATATAAGAATTTCATGCATGCTCAAGAAGAATTTTGGAATATTTATACTTGCAAGATCTATATATAACAATTTCATGCATCACATTCACATTCAAATCCATATATAAGAATTTTATGCATGTTGAAGAAGAATTTTGGAATATTCATGTTTGCAATATACATATGAAGGGATAAAATGTTTCAAGAGATATGTAGGAATTGTGGATTGCTAATAGTTATTTTTTATATATAGAGTGGCTCCCATAATTCGAGATGACCTAAATCATCTAAAACAGAGGGGCTCGTGTGGATCATATCTTCACTTTTTCTCCGCGGTGATAAGTATAAGAAATTGGGATCTGAAATTTCATGACATCCTGTAACAAGGCGTAAGAGATTGACATGTTGCAGAGTAATGTTGGTGATCTCTGCTTGAGCAGACATCAATTGGGATTTTAGCTATACTGTCATGGACATGATTATTCTGAAGTTCATTGATTATTCCTATACTGTCATGGACATGATCTCAAATTCTTTAGCTTGCCTCTTACACCATACTTCTTATTGCATCACCTCCCTTCTTGGCCAGAAGATCCTGTAACAACGAACTGATACCACAATCAAGCAACCCATCACAAATACTTTGTACTGATCAGTACAAAACACATTACAAACCCAATCTTGAGGCCTTTATTATTTTAATTAAACCTATTTTCGAAATATTTATGGAGCGTTTCAATCCTGTGAGGAATCATTCCACCATGCTTGCAATTTCAATGAGAGAGAAAATTTGATTATGTCTGAAATTTCAGTGTTTATAAGATTTTTGGCTGGAGAAATTTTAAGTAGAGCTTGTCTCGCAATTATGGAGATTAGTTCCTTTGGACATTATTGGTATGTACCAATTGTCGAAGTTCACAATAAACATATTTGAAACTGTGAAATAGATTACACAAGTCGTCATGAAGATGAAGAAGACATTTGAATTTGTGGATAATTAGCAAATAATTTTGGAAAGATATGCATTATAGCAATGGAACAAACCTGTAGTAATTTGATAACATGGCCATTTCCAAAGACTCTGTGCACCAAGAGGAATTTCTTGGGATCGCTTTGGAGAAAATAAGGTGTAAGAACGAATTGCTCTGAGACTGTCTTTCTTTGGATCTTGCAACCAAAGCACGAAAATGTGGATGATGTTTGTGACTTGAAAGGAGTCGCTTCGTTCATCTGCAAAATAATTCGATACGAAAGAAAATCTGTTGTGTTAGTCATTTTGGAAACAAAAACATATTTTCTCTCTTAGCGTTGCTTTCTGTCCGCAGAATACACTATATTACGAATGATTCCACTTAGCGTTGCTTACCTTTCCGTTGTTGTGTTTAGTTACAGTTTTCTTCAAAATCCCAAACCTTCTAAACATTGATATATATCCTCACCAAGAGATCATAATTTTTTTTTTCATAAATGATTTAATTATAGGCAAACTAAAAGGTTGGGGGGGTTGTGTTTACAAATTCAAAATCATAGGCTGGGCAGGTTTACAAATTCAAAATCTGCATTGGAATGGGGATCGATCCTTGGCGCCTTTATTAAATTCAAAATTGAAAATTCAAATGAGCACTGCATTGATAAATTCAAAATTGAAAATTCAAACAAGCATGCATTGTATAGTATATCACAGGGCCTATATTTTCTATGCGTTCTATCATATTGTATGCGTAGAAGACAACCGAAACAGAAACGACCCTTTGGGAGCTGGAGGACGGAGAACGCAGAACTAAGCACGGTTGTCGAGGGTGGTTGCAGAATGGTCATGATCCATGGCAGCATGGATGGGCAGCCGACTGACATATACATTAAGACACATAATTTAATGTGGTTCACCCAATCCTTGGGTTACATCCATAACGATTGGCTTCTTTATTATTATTTTTGCAATCATCTCAGGCGTGCACACTTCTCTACAATAGATACATCATGATATATTTCCCCATCCTTCCTAGATGCTCTGCAGTGAAAGTCTCTCTCTGCAAACTCTCCCGTAACCCTTCAGACATAAACTCTCTCTCATTCTCAACCTATTTTATCAGCAACAACAACAATCTATTCTTCCCAACCCATTACATATGTATATACAAAGCTTAGGGCTCAAAACCATATTAGCTTATCACAAAACCTTATGACAACTCATGACAACACATAGTTCATGTGTGTTTTTACTGCCTTCGCATATGCATGCTTCTTTTCCTTTATTTTCTCTTGCATGTTTCTTTTCCTTTATTTTTGTCTTATCTCCTTGCTTTATTTTCTTGCGTTATCTTCTTATGCACTTTTATTTCCCTCTCGATCCTGAATGTGCCTTTACTGTGTAATCCGATCATGAATGTGCCTTTATTGCACACTCCTCAACCCTTAGGATATTTCTCAAAAATGCATCCAAAATGCATTTGCAACAGTAGAATTCAGTTTTATTTATTAGATATGTTGTGATGAACTATTCTAGTGGAATATTCACGACAGTTTACATAACATGCTCCTATGAGGTTGGCATATGAATTGGAATTGAATAGAGCATCTACCTTCATCTTTTTGACCGAGATATTAATATGGAAGAATTTTGTCATCTTCTTTGCTTTGGTGTGATGAAGGCTACTCAAATTCATCTCCTTTTGCACTAAAGTGCAGAAAATCTTCTCATCCACATCCAAGCCACTCTCTTCTAGGTTATTAGAATCCATTGCTAATGGGTTCTTCTTTTTGGCATCTTTTCTTACTGCTCTTTGGATTTATAGCTAGATGTAGATTCCAACACTTATCTTCGATGTGACCATCCATATTACAATGGTTGCAATGGTTGTTTGGATCCTTGCACTAATATGCAGTGACACTCATATTTTTTTCTTTTCCTTTCCACTTCTTCTTCCCCTCGTTGGAAGCATCTTGGCCATCATTTCTTTTATAACCATCGAGTTCTCCTTTCTTATGAAATATGTTCTCCATGTATTTTTCTTTTACACACGCCTCATCAATGGTCCTTGGTTTGAAATATGTTCTCCTACTTTCAAAAATGACTCTGTAGACCTCCTAGATACTTTAGGAGTAAATCTGAGTTCTTCAAAAAGATACCCAACATGATCACCATCTTCCTAAATTCGGTGGTGTACTCTAGCACACTATTCCCATGCCCTTGCTTGAAGCGGTGACAATAGATCCACTAGTCCTCTACACACGGAATAGGGTAAAACTAGGACTTGATGAGGGTTTTAAACACCTCTGACTTGTTACTGGTGGATCACCCTCCAACCTAAATGTATTCATTTGGATTTCCCACCAAGTTAGTGCATGGCCCTCTAGTTTCAATCGATCAAATGAAAGTGTCTAATATTCATTTATATTATGGACATTTAAGTACTCTTGTAACTCTTTCAACCAATGATTCAACTTAACAACAACAATCTCACCTTAATAGTGTTTGATGTCCACAATCACTTCAATTTTAAATAGAGGTTGTGAAGGAGTGATGGCACTGGAACTTGACTTCTTTAAAATCCAAGACCCTATCCTAAGATCTTTTCCTCTCTGTATTAATTAGGACCTTCATCATCTTATGAATTCTTGTGCTACGTATAAAATTTATTTCCTTTCACTTTGTGGCATGACTTAAGCACCTTCACCTTCTAGTATATACTATGTTTATTTTATGTTTTTTTTTTTAAAACTTATTAGTTATTTAAAATGGAAATGATCTCTACTTATCTAAGAAAAGAGAAAAATGGTATATGCATTTGGTTCCTATGTGTTCATCATAGGATACATATTAACATGAGATCAACATTCCTCTAATGAAATTGTATTTTTGATGTCAAGACTAAAAGAGAAATACATGTAGCTAGTGGAGGATGAGAGAATGTTTAGTGCACTATCATTCTTGAAGTCAAAGTTAAAGAAAAAACTTGATAAATAAGCTTGAAAAAAAAACATTACAAAGGTTCTGCTAATAATGCACACGTTATGGAGAGTCTAAGAAAGATGTTTTCTTATTGGTGTTTGAATCATATGGAAAAAATAACTTTCTATATAATTCAAGGTCATTTATTTCTTCATTATTGTTTTGCAACTCAATTTTGGGACTTGGTATGTAGTAGGATCCAAGTGACAAACATTGCATGTGTTTCCCTTAATGGGCTTAAAATGGGTGATAAAACTTTGAAATTGCACCATGGTATTTCTTCTACGACCTATGTTGTTAACGTCGCAATATTCTCCTCGCAGTATTGCTCGACTTGCTTCACCATGCCTTGTGTCGCTACCGATGCTCCTATTATATTAAGTGCTTAGTCCTGTAGGGGTTCCTATAATTTTGTGAAACTATTTTTCTATTCCTTCAACTTCTCTATCTCATTGTATACTTGTATGGTCGTAAGCATCTTTGGCATGCATTTCATTGGTGGCAGAGTGTTTATGCTTTCATTGGCTTTCTGTGCCTTCTCCTATGCACTTCTTACTCTTTCCTTGATTTCCTTCATATCCAGATTGACCATCAGTTGCGTCTAAATCCATGTGATTTATTCACATAGCTTCATGCACTCCTCACCAAGATTCTTAATGCTCGTGACTGAGGTTATGGCTATTTGTTCTCTTTTTTCCTTATCCACAGTTGGTGTCCTTGGTGTCATGCAGGTTTCCAACTCTCCAATATTGTTGCAGAATCCTTTAATTACTTCGTTATTTTTTTGTATATGCTCCTCTATTGTGGCTTCTATTACCACAGGTATCTCGGGAATCTCCCTCTGTATCTTCTGCATGGATTGTTGTACTCTCTCAACCTTTTGTTCGACTTCATACTTATCCTGCAATACTTCATTATGAACCTTATATAGGTATTCCTTATCTGTTGCTACCTTAGTTAACTGCTTTTCCATTAATTATGTGTGGAAATGTGTTTCCTGCGCCACCCATGCACGCAATCCTTGTAAAACTTCCATGGGTATCTGTGACAAGACTAAGTCCAGGTGACTTAGTATTTGTGCCTATTTCTTCATCTCTTGCATAGGTAACTCAATTACTTTAGGAGAGATCTTGAAAATTTGGTGCCCTGCTACAATATCTGGCATATACAAAATGGTGGCCCTTGCTTCTCTAGTCATGCTTACTAGTTAGCCTTCATAGGATCTTGTTTCTAGCACTATTATCGTTACCTCCAACCACTACTGCAATGTTGTCAACTGCTCTTGCACCTTCTTGCTCATGTCTTCTTGTAGTTGTAACACTTGTTGAATTGCCTCCTATGTTTCATCCCTCAATTGGTAGCCAATTTTATCAATGTCATCATCGATCAAGGTGTAGATAGTTGGTGGTTTATGTGATTTCATCTTCTTGTGTGGAGTTTTTGTTGTCCCTTTACCTTTTCTCTTTTCTCTTTTCCCATACATTTGATACTATCTCTTGCGTTTCCCCTACGCCATTTCCCTTTTCACTGCCTTGTGCCACATCTGGTTCTTCATATTCATTGTCTCATTCCTTTTCCTCATCAGGGTGCTCTATTTCTTTAGCTAGAAATTTCCATTCCTCATCCCAGTCATTAGAAATAAGGCATACATCCTCCTCTGTCAACTTATAGCTTGTTGGAAGCCACTGACATGTCGAGTCTCTTTTAGCTTGGATATACACATGGTGCACCCTTGCTTTAAAGCGCACAATATCCTAATAGTTCTACATAGTCTTGGCGGTGATGTGTGGTTTGTACTTTATGATGTGCCTAATCGTGTCAAAGTAGAAATAGAAGGCGACATTGTTATCTTTTTGTCTCCCCTTATGCGCAGTATGCCATAATTTAACATACCGCCTCACTAGATCATCTCTTCATGATGTTTTAAAAAACTCACAGTCATTTGGCTCCTTCCAGGAAGTCAATTCTATCAGTATGAGAAGCGATGCATAGTGAAATTCATGCATTTCTCCTGGGATTCAATGCAATCTATCAGAAATTAATCGAAAAAAAAGTGGCCCAATTCATCTTGACTCGTTTTATGCACTTCTCCATAGTTATTATTAATGCAGTCAACACATCATCATTCCAAAATTTCATTAGTAATTTGCATGTCAATACCTATGCTGCAAACCTAATTGCATCATCACTTATGTTGACAATGTCCAACCCTCGCTTTCCTCTAAAGGTTTTGAACTTCTCTTTCATACTTTAAGATAATGATTTCTCCCTAGACTTATTTGCGAATATTGTTGTCAGATCATCCCCTTCTGTCAACAAGCCCATTATCCACTCAATCAGTTGTGTAACAATAGATATTGGTGGTTCTAGCCACAAATTCCCTCTGTGAATGCAACTCAATAACAACTTGATGCATGCATTTATTTCTAGACTTCTTGCAAAGTGTGGTATTTCTAACAAGTTTAATATCCCTGATTTTTATAACTCAGTCGCCCATTTCTATGGCTCGACCAATATTGCACCTATCCCTAGTACACTTTTAGTGTGTAAATATTTGTACCATCCTAACTCAAGAAACGTTTGTGCATATGTTGTGTCATGGTCCAAAAAAATCAACGCAACAACCTTTCCCATCATGTCACCTTCAATAACGACATCGAGTGGTATGTCTGGCATAACCAGTGGGTACTTGGCATCCTTGGGTGATCTAACCTATGGTGCGGTGTCCTTTGTTCCAGATATGTAATCCATGGGAAACCTCGGCTGTGAAGCCGAAGCTCTGGGTGTTTCCTTGAATGTTGGTGTGATCGATGGTCGCATTCAGGATGGATTTTGTGTTACGACAGCTAGTGCCCCAACTTTTAGTGATGCCATTTCTCTCTACGACCGATGGTCCCTTTTTTACTTTACAATTGATTTGTCTCATCCCTGGTTCACATATGGTCTTCTCTATATTTTCACAATGTTTATGCATGCAAATACCCTTTCCTTGTCAACCCCCAGTGTGCTTATATAACCCTTCGAAAATTGTCCTTGTACATCTGCACCTGAACTAACGGTCTAATCCACCAATGGTGTACTCAATGCATGATTTAATGTTGCTTTGTTACCAAATCTATCATTGGAGTTTTTCCTTGTATTACTAGTCTGTCACGATCCCTAAAAACTTTTTCCATTTATGACTATGTGTCATCTTTATGCTTTGTCATTAATGTTTTTTAACCATTGGTGTCGCTTTTTAATGCCTTTAACAGCCTTATTGGTCATGTTATGCATATTGTTTTCTACTTCTACATGTAATCCCCCTACTCGATGCAGTTTCATCCATCTGCATGACACTCACTTATTTTGTGCACTTACTCTCATTGTAACTTACTTAATTTTTTCATGTTTTTCCTTTGTTTTTATTTTCTCTTTTTCCCACTTTTTATTTCTTTTTGTCCCTTTTTCTACTATAATACACTACTATGGTACATTCATTCTTGCGTAATTCATCCCAGTGTGTGGTAGGTCGATCGTGCCTTTAAAGTTTCAGTCGAATGTGATTCACCATTCCTCCCAGGACTTCACCATTCAATGCTTCCAACTGCACAACACCTACCTCTGTCACATACTTAATTATGTATGGTCCTAACCAATGCATTCTAAACTTTCCTAGATGTTGCATAAACTTGTTGTAGTATAGTAATACTAAGTCCCCCACTTGAATTTTTTTTTGTTTAATATGTCTATCATGCCATTCATTTTCTGTTTCCTTATGAACTCACTGATGGAACCCTGTGACAAATCGGTCTTCCTCAAGCTTTGAAAACTGTGACAACATCTCCTCTATTGTGCCATAGTCTGAAATATTAGTAATTGTTGCAACTCGTATGCTAGGAACAATAAAATCCATTAGCATTATTACTTCTTGTCCATAGACCAACATAAAACATGTATTTCTGGTCAACTTTTTAATTATAGTCCTATATGCCCATAATACTGCAAATAATTGTGCATCTGAAAATTTTTCATCTAGATTCCCTACATCTTCTCTTGATAGTATGTGTGATAAGTGATCTGGTGCTGCATTCAATTTCCCCCCGTTTCACAACAACCTCAAAATCATATTCCTGGAACAACATCAAGCATCGACATATTCTCCTCCCCCCCCTCCCCCCCCAAACATTGGCTTGGTCATGAAGTATCTTAGTGCGGAATGGTATGTATACATATTAAAATGAGAACCCAACAAATAATGTCTAAACTTATACACTGCAAATACCATTGCTAATTCATCTTGTTCTATGGTAGTGTAATTATTGTTTTTGTTAACATCTTCCTACTTGCAAATTCAATTGGATGGTTTATGTCTCCTTCTCTTTAATAAGATAATATTGTGCCTAAATATCTAGATGACATGTCCACATGAACATGAAATTTATTTCCCCAATCCATAAATATCAATATTGGCGCGGTCACTAATTTTTGCTTCAATATATCCAAACCTTTCTAATAGTATTCATTCCACTAGAACTTAACTTCTTTCTTCAACAACTTCTCCATACGTGTTGTAATATGTGCATAACTCTTAACAAAATTCTTGTAGTATCATGTATGACAAATGGTTTCTCTCAATTGTTTGACTTAAGTGTGTGGTTGTAAGTCTAAAATCACTGCAACCTTGGTAGGATCCACTAATGAGCCTTTCTTACATACCACATGGCCTGAAAAAAATTCCAAAAGGACGCAAAAAATACATTTCTTGAAATTCATTGAAAGATGCAATTGTCTACACCTATCCAAGATTAACTTGAGTACTTGTATGTGATCTTTCAATATATTAAAAATAGTCCAATCATCTAAGTAAAATTCAAGGAACTTATGAATAAATTCCTTAAAATCTGTGACCACTACTCTTGAAAAACCTGCAGGTGCATTCTTCAACCCAAAAAGCATTATTGTGTATTGATATCTTCCAAAATCTGTCACAAAGGTAGTCTTATGTCTTTCTTCTTGGACAATTTTATTCTGGTGATATCCTAAAAATCCATCTTTGAAATAATAGGCCTCCTTCCCTCCTACATTCTCTATCACTTTGTCTGTAAACAGTGTTGGAAATGGATCATGCAGACATGCATCATATTTCTTCCTTAGGTCTACACAAATCCATATTACCCCTCTTTTCTTATATCTCACTACCATTGTACCTATCCATTATGATTCCACAACTAGTTCAATGATTCTAGATTCTAACATTCTGTAATGTACCTCAAAAACTATCAAAAAAAATTATTTTTGTTTGTACATTTATCCTTGAATAGCTTCGAAATTCAAGAAAGGTAGGCTTTATATTATATTGCTTGACTCTGAAAGTTTACTAGAGTCCTTAATGTCGTTGACTGTCATTACCACCCAACTTAAAGTGTTTCAAATCGACGATACAAGAAGTGCTTACTCCACATTTCAATGTGTATTTAAGGTCCTGTAATTATAATTAATTCCTATCTGTTTGTACCTATAACCATTACCATAGGATTAAAATAAAAATGACTTTGGGATCTATGGCCTAAGCCTTATGCGTTATACCATACACATATTCATGCAAAACAATCAAACAGACTTGGGTAAAGAGTAGAGCATTATATTTTACTCCTTTGCGAAATGTTTTAATATAAGCAGACCCCCTTTATTTTAAAAGTATCTGGATAAGGGATAGTGGTTAGGTAAGGCCTTCTGGGTAAAATCCGAGTACAAATATTCTATAACCCTCTACTCATGTTAGTAATCCCATTTGGCTCCACCTGTCCAAACTGTAGCATCAACTATACATTGTATTAATTGCATTCATTGTGATCTAGGGTTAAAGGTTTCCATGAGTCACACAGGCGCTTCCTTAATCCGTAGCCCATTGAATACCCAAGGAGGGGTAGGTATGATGAGCATTTAATCCTGGTTAGGGCATTAAAGGGGGTAGGGTACATGCTAAAGTCAAGGCCGTCACCTGACCTGTTATCCAATATGGACATGCCAAGTCTATCTCATCACCTGGTCATTCATACCCACAGACCTTATTCTCTGAGGAAAGGGTTCTCTAGGTTAATGGATTTTTGTTGTGGGGAGGTTCTCCAGAAGTCTAGCTCTATGACTCTGATTTCTTGGCAAAGGGAAATAGCTGTGAGGATTTTTTTCATAGTGGAGGCGGGATCTCTATCTAACCCACTTGTAAGATTCTCGTTATTTCTACATCTTTAGTCCTAGATTTGTGGCTGAGTTCTCTTTCTCTTATAACCACCATGGGTTAACCTATGGGCCGTAGTGATTATACTTTCTGTAAGTAGTTATTCTCTCATTGCCAAATCTCCAGGAAAGGTTTTGGAAGTTCCTCATCTCTGATAAGTAGGTTTATTACTACGTTCTTATCTATTCAGAAAATTTCGAAAGGGATTGATCCCTCATTCCTTTGTTTCCTTGGTGTTTCGTAAGTAGATTGCCTTTACAGCGTGATTTTCCCACTCTACTTCACTATCCTGTATCATCGTTTGGTATTGAGACTTTGTGGAATTTTTCCAGGATTCCATTCCAGAAGTTAAGTTTATTAGGGTGAGAGTTACACTGTAATTGTAGTATTTCCTTGTCCATATCAAATGAATTTTGTTTTGTAGGTTCTAAATTCTCGTCGTTGCTGATTATACTACTATTAGTATTTGAGTAATGTTTTCCCAACCCAGCTTTTCTCATCTCAAAGAGTCCTTTCGCTTGTATACCATCCTTGCCAATAACCCGTACCCTCAAAGAGAAATCCCTAAAAAGAACCTTTCATAATTCTATTTTCCTAAATCTTGATTTAGTGGTACCTCTCGGGTTTGAAAGTCTTATATTATGTAACTGGTAAATATTTACGGATTCTATATCGAATTACCTTGTTCTATCACTAGGCTAAATCATTCCATGTTACTTTAATCCCTTTTTCTTGTTATTTTTAAAACCAATTCCTATATTTAACATTAGGCAATTTCATATTAATTGTGTTTCGATTTTATCTCCTTACAAAGATTTCATCTAGTATATTATCTGTATCTCATCTGTACCTTGGTAACTAGAGTATATTCAACCACTATTTAATGTCTCTAGAATCAGTGCTGGAACTACTGTTATATTTATGAAAACTATAATTTCTTGCATAACCTCTTTCTTGAAGTGGATGTTGTAACTAAAGATGGGGCCCTGTTTTGATGCGAGGGTACCCATCAGTTTAATCAAGATCACTCCTCCCCTTCAATTGGTGGACGACCACTGCTGGGAAATGGAACATGCCCATGGAAAATCCAAGATAAGTACAGGTTTTTTCAAGTGATATATTTCTATTCTGTGGATAATTTCATTCACCCTTCTTTCGTGTAGTTCTAATATTTCAACGGTATATTTAGTTACTAATATTTCAATGGTGAAATCTTGTAGAGTCCTCATTGGTGTACAGTTTTGGATATCCACGCCCATCCTTGGCAACAAAGGTATTCGGGTTCCGTTCCCATAACCCTCTTTGTCTCATTCTTTTAGTTCTAGAGGAAGGGCATGGTCCCTTTCCAGTCCTTTTATTAATAGTGTAATCATGTTCCGGTTTCAGTACCATTTGATTAAGGGTAACCCATCTTGTGATGATAATTTCTATCATTGGAATAAAACACAGTATGGGGTATTTATTTGTTTAAAAATCTAGATGAGATATGTAAAATATTTCTTAAAATAATTTTAGGGTTTCCCTCCCGCCTACTTGTAATGGCATACTAGTTATTTCATTAGTATAATATACTAACGCCATACTAGCTTCTTCCAAGAAAAGGATTTTGAATTGAATAAAGGTTCTCAGATATTGCCAGCTATATGTATATCTTATTTGTAGTTGACTCTAGATAGCATGATGGTAATTAAATTCAATTTGCACTTATACTGTAATCGTGTTAAAGGCTTCCCCTTTTGATTTCTAGGTGATTATGTTGTTATTTACACAGTTATGAATTTAGTGAGGAGTATGAGTAAATCATGAGAAGTTTTGGGATGTCCCTTTTTCCTTGGGCCTTCGTGCCTCTCATGATTAGATTTGGTAATTAAACTATGTTAACCGGTTCACTCCAAATATAATTTCCAACATTTCAATTTCTAGTCCCATAGACCCATTTGTCCTATAACTTTTTCATTAAACACCGATTGAAAAAATGTGTAAATGCTATAGGTTTTCTATAATAATTATGGAAATTTGCAAGGTCACTTCCGTATATATATTAGGCACTTGTGGTTATAGTTATCTCCTAATAATCACGACTGTTCAGCTGGTACATGGGAGAAATCTTAGTTAATTACACTACTATTGCTCATGCCTTTATATAGCAGCAAGTAAGTATGCGTCCATACATATATATATATCTACACTATGTAGTTTCCATTTGCATTCAATACGTAGGTAGCTCCAATCTGCACTACAATCTATTTGTGGGGTTTTCAACTACAATGTTTTATCTTACTACAGTAGTAATCCAAACCACAGAACAAATCTTCTAGGAGACTTGACTAGGCATATCCTTTCAACTAGTATACTTACAGAAATTAGTATTCATAACAATAATACGATGCAACAAAGATAATGCATTCCGAACTAGTATAGAGACATTCTAGTAGTTCCTAAGTTCAATAGGATGCATTTGATCTTTCATCCTTAATATTATTTCTAGTTAGAATTAAAAGATGCATTCTATCAAGTATTTAACCATATAACATTCATCCGGAGAAGGGAAAGAAATAACATATCTGAAATAATGCGTTGAAAGACAAAGGGAACAACCACATTCCTCCCAACCATAGAACAAGGCAACCAAACTACTTGCCTGATTCACCCCCTAGCCTGACCATGAATCCATGAGGGAAAACTTGGAAAAAAATATCCTTAGCAATTCCCTACATCTCCAACAGATTCCTCTTGCCTCACAATCAATCAGTAGTGTTGATAACAACAATTAAATCAATAGTATCCTTCCCTCACATACTTGGTAGCTGTTATTGGATTAATCGGTAGGTGTGGACAGTAACAGATCTCCCTAGATCCACCTGGATCTAGAACAAAGCAAGACAGGACATGACTCTTTCCCTAAGTTTTGACCATTGAATTAACTAGGAGGCAAGAACAAATAACATACCTTATTATCGCTTCCTAGGGTCTTTGTTTCTCCCGCTTCGCTCCAGTTCTCTCGTGAAGTCAAGAACAAGACAACACAAACCGACCAAAGTGAAGATAACACAATCTATTCAATTGTCAACCTATGTGTATGATCAAGGAATTACACAATAAAGTGGAAACAACTTTATGGGAAAGGGACATGCCACTGTATCATATTAATGTAAAGTAAAGATTACAACCTGAGCCTTGATGTCGCAAGCTTCCTTTCGATGGATCTTGGATCCCACACACACACTTGCTCAATCCTTGCATGAAGAAGATCAAATCTTCTTGATAGACTTGCTAGAGTCTCCAAGTTGTTGTTCAATGCTAAGTCCTTCACACAATTATTTCACCAATTCTCCAATGAATCTTGCTTAACCTTTTCCATGAGAATTCCCTCAATATATAGGAGAGAATGAGATCCTTACTTGGATAAGAATGATCCCAAAATATCAGGCAATCCAGTACAAGGATAACCATTCGAATGCCAACCCATCCTTCTAGAAGATTCCCTTCTAGAAACATCGAGAATTCATCTGTTTCCATGCTTTAGGAATAGTTCACACCCTAGCTATTCAACACAATGAGAGAAGTTCACACCCTGCCTTAAAGCATCCTGCGAGAATGGTTCATTCTCGCACCCAAATATACTAGCAGCCTGCGAACCTTCTTCAAAAATGAGTTTTCTGGGAAGAGATGAAAGTAAGTTTTCTCAAGAGAAAGTTCTTATGAAGATCCTGAGTACACCATTATCAATACATCATCATGACTACCAAAATGATGGGTAACAGCAGCGTCCTGCCTCCTCACATATGCCATTTATCCAAAAAAAATATTTTTCCCTAGGTCTTTTTCCCTCCCTTGGGAATTTTCAAAGCTTTCTAAATCCCTGATTTTTAGGGGATACTAGTGGACAAATATATGATTTACCACTTGTAACAATCAGCCCAGAGGTAGTTCCAACATGTTCCCCACTCATGGAGTCATGGTCAGTTGATTTTTAACATGGTTGTTCCATTTGTCCTCCAGCAATCAATATAAAATATTATGTTTTCATACAAGTGTCATAGTCAAATAGTTAGATGGGTCAAATCATATCTCTTCTCAACGGTCATAATAATTAATTACAATTATCAAATTTGAAATTCGGAATTGCCAAAAATGGAAAAAAATTTCCAAATTTGAATTTACTAAAAACGAAATAATTTTCCAACAAATTTAAATTTTGAAATTACTTTATCTTGGGGGATGTCACATCCTTTCTCCCTTCAATAAAACATTGTCCTCAGTGTTTTTTCCTTTCTTGGAACAGGATTGGATGAGATTTCCGCAAATCTCCCTCCAAGTCCCAAGTGTCCTCCTCAGGACTAAAGTGCTTCCATTGCACCTTTACCTGAGCGACGGCTATGTTTCGAAGTGCTATTTCTCTCCGGTCTAGAATGTGCAGGGGTTCCACCTGGAACTCGCCTTCGGGTTCCACCTACACCAAGTTCCAATAAATCATATGAGTAGGGTCATGAATATAATTTTTCAACAAAGAAGCATGAAATACATTATGAATTCTTAAATTAGCTAGAAGTGCAAGTTGATATGCTAAGGGTCCAATTCGAGCTAGTATCTCTAAGGGCCCATAAAACCTAGATGCCATCTTGGCACAGTTCCCTAACTTCAACAAGATTTTTCGGGCTTTGACCTTCAAATAAACATGGTCTCCCACTTGAAATTCCAAGTGTCTTATTTTCTGATCTGCATAGCTCTTCTGTCTATCCTATGCTTCTTTCAAGTTTTGTTGTACCTTTCTTACCATGTTCTCCATTTTTTGGAGCATCTCTGGTCCAACCATGAGTTTTTCAGCTAGGTTACCCCAGCTAATTGGAGTCATACACTTTCTTTCATACAGTACTTCGAAAGGGCTCAACTTGGTCGAAGTTTTGTACCCATTGTTATATACAAATTCTACTAGTGCAAGTAGTCTTCCCACTTTCTCGGTTTTGTTCTTAAGTACATGCAGAGCATATCCTCTATGATTTGGTTTGTCTTTTTGGTCTGTCCATCCATTTGTGGATGATAAATTGTACTGAAATTCAAGTTAGTATTTATCCCTGCAAACAATTCCTTCCTAAAAGCGAATGTAAATTTTACATCTCTATCTGAAATCACCATTTTAGGAATACCATGGAGTCTAAAAATTTATTTCATGAATATTTTAGCAATGTTTATAGCTTTAAAAGTAGAATTTACAGGAATAAAGTGTGCAAACTTACTGAATTTATTGATTGCAACCATGATAGAATCATTTTGTTTCTAAGTTTTAGGAAAACCTGTTATAAAGTCCAATGATATAGTCTCCCATTTCCATTCTGGTACTGGTAATGGCTGTAATAGGCCGACTGGATGCTAGTGTTCATCCTTAACCTGCTGACAGTCTTGGCACCTAGCCAAGTACTTTGTTGTTTTTCCCTTCATATTAGGCCAGCAAAATAGTTTTCGAAGTGTTGTTACTATTTTCTGGTAACCTGGATGGCCAGAATACGGTTTCTTATGCACTTCGTCCAAAACTATTAATTTTCATTCTGTCGAATCTGGTATGTAAAGTTTGTTTTTAAATCGTAATAGTCCCTTCTTGTCGATACTTAGATTTGGTTTATCTGAGTTTGCAGTATTGTTTTGTAATTCTTCCATTATCTTAGTGTAATTTTTGTTGTTAATGTCTTCCATCCTTATTCTTTGTTCCATATCACTTTCTGCCCTATTGATATTTATCTCAAATAACCCATGGACTTTTCTGCTTAAAGTGTCTGCTACTTTATTATCCTTACCCTTGATGTGTCTGACCTCGAAGTTGAATTCACTCAAGAAGGCTAGCCATCTTGCTTGTCTTTCATTAAGGTCTGGTTGGCTAAACAAATATTTTACCCCACTATTATCCGTCAATAGTAGAAATTTTCTGCCCATTATGTAGTGTTGCCACATTTTTAAGGCGTGTATTACCACTACCAATTCTAAGTCATGAGTGACATAATTTTGATCGTGTTCTTTTAATTTCTGAGACTCATAACAAATGACGTGTCCTTCCTATGTTAGGACACCACCTAGTCCTTCTTTACTTGCATCAACACATACGGTGAAGTCTTTATCTGGGTCTGTTACCTTCAATATGGGTGTAGTTGTTAGTAATTCCTTCAACTTGTTAAAACTGTCTTGACACTTCTCTAACCAGTTGAACTTGGTACCTTTCTTTTGTAATGACATGATAGGCTAGGCTATCTTGGAAAACCATTCTATGAATCTGCGGTAATATCTGGTGATTCCCATGAATGACCGGATATCCGCTACATCCTTAGGTACCAGCCATTCAATAATGGATTTTATCTTCTGATGCAGGAGCATCACTCCAACTTAGCATAAGCGTCAGCTAGTCAGCACATCCAATGCACATTCATGAAGGAGAGAGGCAAAGCTCTCTCATTTTTCAAAATTTTGAAATCCAATCCCATTTGGGGATTTGTGTTGTAAGGCTTTTAATGCCAAGCCACCCCTTTGTACAGGAAGTGGTTGAGGTTTCCTTTACTGGTAACCTACAACAAGCCCAAGTCGTAGTCATGCCTGGATGCTCCTTTAGTGTAATGTAGCCATAGAGAACCACTTTGTGGGAGCGATGGCTCAGAGACGGTGAGGTGGAGGATAAGCTCATGAAAGAGCCTTCTTTATAATTAGGGAGAATGAGTTAGGAATTAGGGTAAGGACTCAGATAGAGAATAGAGACTCAGAGAGAGAGGTCTCAAGAAAGAGTTGAGACTTGTTACAGTCCAGCCATTGTAAATAGTTGTATATACATATTGATTAATACAAAGAGCAGTTTTTCCTGCATATTGTTGTTCGTGTGTTTATGTTTCAGAAATGAATGTTGTAGACACAGGTGATATATAGATTTTACTATCTCTTTGTGAGTTTCTCGATTTCTATCTGGGTTCTTTAGGCTATGCAAGGAGTGCACAAAAGAACATAGGAGGTTTTGTAGCCAGTGCAAGGAGTGTGTATCTGAATCTCTCATTTGAGATCAAAGGAGAATGTACCAGGTGGGCACACCAGGAGAATTCACAACTCAGGAGAAGCCTCAGAGTTACTGAACACTTTGGAGGTGAACACTGTGCAACAAAAGCACGTGAAAGAACTTTGTTTCAAGTTCAGAGAAGACAGAACTACTGAAGGTTTTGTAGAAGCTCTGCCAGGTGGGCATTGAGAAAATGCATAGGATGCATTGAGAAGAACTCTATTTCAAGTTCAGTAAGAATATAGAATCACTGAGGATTATGAAGAAATCTTCCAGGAGGGCATCGAGTTGGTGCAAGAGTGCACAGAAGGAACTCTTTCTGGTTCAGAAAGAGGAAGTGTTGAGGAGAGACACTTACAGAGTTGTTGAATACTTTGTTTTCTCAACAAGGATTGCTTGAGTAGGAAGTTGACAAGAGGGCACCCATCTCCATTTGAAGGAGAAGGCAAAAGTTGAGTCCCTTAGAGATTCAAGTTCTAAAGCTCAAGACGGATTGCATGGTTGTGTGCAAGTACCGTGCAAGGAGTGTAGAGGTTGAGAGAAATCCTTTTAGGTTTTAGAGTGAACAAAGCTCAAGAGGAATAGTGTTTTCTGAAACATAGGCGAGACCCAATGCACAGGGTTCACAAACAAGGCAAAACTCGATGCCTTTGAAGTATCGAAAATATTCCAAGGAAAAGGAGGAAGTGCAAGCTTAGGAGGGATCTACAACTGCCATCAGATCTCATGCAGAGAACCGATAGCCATTGGATCTAGAGGAAAGAGCACAAAGTTTAACCTCTAGGAGTGTCCGTAGGAGAGCAAATGAAGATGAACGACAGAGACACTTCGTAGAGAAGTGTTGAAATCTCGACAATCATTGGATTAGGCGTTGAATTTAGGAATTTCGAAGTTCAGGGTTTGGCATGGCCAAGGATTGTGGAGCCGATGCATCGTGAACTCCTGGTTCGTGAAATAATGAAATCACGCATTTGAAATTTGGCATTTCGGAGTTTAGGACTTGGAGAAGAAAGGGATCGTGGAGTCACTGCATCGCAAACTCTCGATTTGTGAAATCCGGAAGGAATCCAGACCATTGGATCTAGAGTGCAGTAGCCTGAGAGCTGCTGGATCAAATAAGAGGAAGAAGGATTTGAGCTGTCAGATCTATCACCGAGGACCATGAGTCATCAGATCCAGAGGAGGTGCGATAGGTTTAAACATCGTCTCGGTAGAGGGAAGAGGAGTCCTTCAACTTCACAGCCCGTGAAGTCCTAAAATGATCAGGACCGTCCATTCATTGGAGGGACACATGGTGGAGATCCATGTATTTCTGGGATTCGGGCATCGAAAGACAACAGGAGAGGAGTCTTTCGACTTCGCAACCTACGAAGTCATGAAAAGTATCATAACCGTCTATTTTAGAGGACAGATGTCGAAGATCCAAATCTACTGGGAATTTGGGTACTGGGAGATCGAGAAGAAAGGAGTCATGAGACAAGAAGTCCCGGCTCCTGAAATCATGAAAGGAGGAATTGTGATTGAACAAGGATCGTCTATTCAGGGAAGATTAGGTGTAGCACACCTTTTTATTGCCAAGGCTTTTATCGCTCTTTGTTACCAATCTGTACACACCTTTTGCATAACTCATACATGCATTATATAATCCACATGCATTTAAGAAAATAAATACATTTAAGCTCAGAGTAAGCATAAGAATTATTACTAACATAAATAATCCATGGAAATAACATGAATCCAAATGCACAACATAATACATGATAATTATAATACACAGAGATAAAAAAACATGATTAAAGCATCATCTGGTACTTATCTTTGAAACAGTGGCAATTCCACCAACCAAGTGCAGGCCTTCCATGCACCTCCCAGCCTTAGACCGCACTGTTCATCAACTTAACAATGGGTCACCCTCGAGCTGGGACTAAGCTCCACCCCAAGACAAGGAATCCTAGGCTAGGCTGAGGTTACAGGGAAAAAAACACACAGTCACAAGGAAGGAATTCACTCCTAGGAACCACTCATGCTCACTAGCCACAGATGCTCCTTCCCCACATGCCTGTTCCACCCCAGGAGTATACACCTTCTCTGTCACCTAGACAGTCCTTCGACTGCTAACCTCCCTTGCCATGGGTTATAGCAATAGAGTGGACTAGAAGTCTCTGAGCTCTATGGCAGTTATAGGGTTCCTTCTAGGAGTTCTCTCCTTCCTCTGCGCACTCTCTCACCTGGAGAGAATCACTCACAGGCCAACAACCTGTTCTTCCAACCTCAATCACCTCACTCACCTGAAGAGAGTGTTGAACAACTGGCCAATAATCCACAGGCAGTCCAGTACTGCGTGGCCACAACAACCCATGGGAAAATAGACATAGGCTTTCCCAAACTGGTTCAACAATCACAGGATGGTCTCATAGTCATGGCTTCGGGACAAGGACTCCATGCACAAGCTTGCTCTGTCAGATAAAGGATGCATCGGCTTTCCAAATTTGACACAGGCTCTCTCTAAATCCACACTGCAGCTCTTGGTTCAAATGGTGTATGGGGTATACTCTTACAGAGGTTGGGTTGGACGTACCATTCAACAGATCAGGTCCAATGAAGGAGAAACCCCTATCACCACTCGATTCAACAGTTTTCACTACCATTTCAACATAGTCCCACGGCTATGGGTTTGGGATTGCATGACCAGCAATTTCCGTAGGGGTCGAAACAGACTCCATGGCTCCGAACAGAGGTGTACTGGCTCTTCAAAACAAACACAGGCTTTTTCCCTGTTTCAGAATTGTACGAGGGTCTCTTGCATAGGTCACATGGTTCACGCTCAGGATAGTCCAGGGTCGAATGGAGGTGGAACTCCCCAACACGGCTCGTCTCATCCTTTTATTTCATGCGTCAAGGTTGACACTTGTCACCCATGCAACTACATGCGTTCCTCCCACCATTTGGAAAATCACATGTCCTTCCAAAAGGACTTAGGCTAAAACATATAATGCACATATCTTTTGGACTAATATTAAAATATTATTCCCAAGGCTTAAGCCCCTAGGCTCAACACTTAGCCCCTAATCCCTTGCACACTTTGTGGATGCTTAGTCCCTCGTCACTCATTCATCGTGTCAGTCTACACGCGGCGGTGTTTATATTTTTATTAATGCTCTGCATGATTACATATACAAAAGAAGGCTCTTGGCCTTCAACACTTAGGCTCCCTGGTATAATAATCACATAAGCTCCTAGCTTATATAAACTTGGCTCACCAGCCTAATAAAACATACTTACAATTCATAATGTAAGCTTTACATCAGGGCTCAGCCATGTGGACATTACAATCCCCCCTCCCTTATTTTTTCACTGTCCTCAGTGCAACTTTCACACAACATCAACAAGATTTCCAAAATCTTAAAAAAAATATGCGGGTATTATGCCTGTATAGAGTCCTCATGCTCCCATGTCATGTCCTTGGGACCGTACCAGGTCCACTGGACCCTTACAAGATCAATAGCTTGATTCCAGAGATGTTTTATTTTCCTGTCCAATATGCACACAAGATGCACTTACAGGACATTTTCTGGTTCCACTTGAATCATATTCCAATCGATTACATGATTAGCATCAGGTATATATATATTTCTTAAGTAATGAAGTATGAGACACCTTAGGTACAGTCATGGATCCAGTAATGCAACCATATATGCAATGTATATGTATGTATATACAAACAAATTCAATAACATTAAAACTGTATACAACATACACAACATACAATA
>JASDQU010306140.1:0-24603 GCA_032191745.1 Picea mariana
TTATAGCAATTTCCAGGCGGTCACGTAACCAACTTCCGGTGTAAACACGGACCTGTTTAGGGTTCACTTAAGTCATTAATTCGCCGCATTTGCAGAGCCGACCCTGATCTGAGGGTCAAATCATCTTGGGGGCCGGTCCATAGGCGGTCGGGAGGCCGACTTATGCAATTAATGCACCGAATTAGAAAATGCGCGGGTTTTTGTGTTGACAGGTGGGCGTCGGGCGCACATGCGCTAGTAACACGTTCTTGTCCCGCGCATATGCGCGCGCATCAAGCTGCTGTAAAGCGCCCTTCAATTTTTGGTTACTTTGTATAGTTTTTGACCCTTCTGGAATGCTGTGAACTTACTTTAGTGCCAGGAATGACTTCATTGCTGTTTTGATGATGTGGAGTTCTTGTCACCATGTGCAGACGAAATTTCAGTGATAACAATGGCTTAAGAATTAACAAGCATATCCTCTATCACTTGGTTCACCCTTTCTGTTTTCCCATCAGAATTGGGATGATAAGCTGTATTGAAGTTTAGATTTGTTCCAAACCCTTTGAATAATCCCTTCCATAACTTCAAGGTGAACTTTGGGTCTTTGTCAGACACAATTTTCTTGGGTATGCCATGCAAGCGTGCTACTTTCCTCATATAAATATAAGCAACATTGGTTTCCTTGTGAGTAATCTTCATTGGAATGAAATGGGAAACTTTAGTAAGCTTATCCACCACCACCATGATAGAGTCATGTCGCTTGCTTGTTCTGGAAAATTTGGTGATGAAATCCATTGCCACCACTTCCCACTTCCACATAGGAATGGGAAATGGCTGCAGAAACCCTGCTAGATGTCTATGCTCAGTCTTGACCTTTTGACACTCCAGACATTTAGCAAAGTACTCAACAATTTCCTTCTTCATGCCTGTACAATAGTATTGGCTCTTGATAGTTGTAATGGTTTTCTGATATCCTGGGTGTCCAACATAAGGTACATTATGCATCTCTTTCAAGATCATACTTCTCAATTCATGAGAATTGGGTACATAAATTTTGTTCTTGTGCAAGAGAATTTCATCAATTCCCAATTTATTATCTTCAAACTTCTACTACATTTTACCTTGCTGTAATTTTGTTACTAATTCCATGCACTGCAAATCTGGTTTTGCAGCCTAAAAATTTATGCCTTTAAGATTAGTTTGATACATGCTAATGGTTGTAGCGTGCAATTCATGCACTCTCCTACTAAGTGCATCATCCACTTTGTTCTATTTTCCTTTGATGTGCTTGATATCAAGGGCATACTCACAGAGGAATTTTAACCATCTTCTCTACCTGGCATTTAAAGTTGGATGATCAAACAAATATTTCATACCATTATGGTCTGTCCTCAGATCAATTTTTTTTCCCATGAGGTATTTCCTCCACTTCTTCAAGGAGTGTATTATGGCTTCCAACTCCAAATCATGAGTGGCATAGAGTCACTCATTCTCTTTCAATTTTCTGGATTCAAAACATACCACAAATCCATTCTGACTAAGGACTCCACCAAGTCCTTCTTTGCATGCATATGTGCAAACCAAAAAATATTCATTCAGATTTGCAATTCTTAGAATTGGAGCACTGGTTAACAACTACTTCAATTGTTGGAATCTCCTTTCACATTTTGTTGTTCGTTCAAACTTTACCCCCTTCCTTTGCAAGGAAGTGATCGGGTGAACAATCCTCAAAAACCCTGCAATGAATCTTTTGTAGTAGCCAACTAGACCCATGAAGGATCTCAATTCTGTCACATTCTTAGGTGTTGTCCACCCTTTAATATCTTGAATCTTTTCAGGGTCTACTGCTATCCTTTCTTTGGATATTATATGCCCCAAATAGTGAATTTGGTTCTGATAAAATGAGCACTCACTCAATTTGGCATACAACTGGTGCTCTCTTAACACTTGTAAAACCATCCTCAAGTGATGCTCTTGTTCTTCTTCTGAATTGGAATATACAAGGATTTCATCCAAAAATAAAATGGCAAACTTGTCTAAGTATTCCTGGAAAACTCCACTCATCAAGCACATGAAAACACCTACCGCATTTGATAGCCCAAATGGCACCACTGTGAATTCGTAATGACCATACCTTGTCCTGAAGGAAGTCTTGTTGATGTCTTCATCTCTGATTCTTAATTGATGATAACCAGATCTGAGATCGATGTTTGAATATATCCTTGCATCCTTCAACTGATTAAAGAGATCATCAATCCTGGGAAAATAATACTAGTTCTTTATAGTTACTTTCTTCAATGTCTCATCCTTCTTCTTTACAAATAAAATTGGGGCACCCCAAGGTGAAACACTTGGGTGTATATACCCCTTCTTCAAAATCTCTTCAAGTTGCATTTGAAACTCCTTCATCTCTGGTGTACTCATACGATAGGGAGTCTTTGATACTGGTGTTTCTCCAGGCATCAGATTTATAGAGAAATCAACATCTCTTTTAGGAGGTAATCTCGATATCTCCTTTAACACATCCTCAAAATATTTCAAGACCACATGATCTTCAAGATTTGGCACCTTATTATTAGGTTCTTCCTCCATATGAACCGTGATTATTTGGTACCCCTTCCTGTAACACTTATTCAGTTGCATTGTTGAGATCTCTTGGACAGTAGCTGCCCTAGGAATTCCTTGGATTGTTCTTGGGTTCCCTTCCTCATTTAGGCAAGTAAATGCCTTGTTATGACAATCTAATATATCATGGTGTTGGTCCAACCAATCCATACCAATTAGACAGTCATATGAACCCAAGGGAAGGATGTTCAAATCGGCCTTGGTATCCAACCCATTCATGTCCATTGGACATGATTGAACTAGCTCAAGAAATTTTCTCTTGGCTCATGTAGCCAGCTGCACTAGCCAAGATTTCCCATGCTTTCTTCTTGGCAATTGCAATATTTCCACTACCTTAGGATCTATATAGTCATGAATAGCTCCTGAATATATTAAAATAGTAAAGGCATGGTTATTGATCATACCTTCTACTTCAATCATGTGTGATTGAAACTCTGCTTGCTTATTGTTCAGGGTTGCGTAGATCCTTGGAACACTTTTTCCCATGTCCTCCATTGTTTCAGCTTGCTGTACATTGTGGACAACTCTCACTTTATCACTTATGTGTGGAAAATATCTATACATATGATCTCCTTTACAACCCCAAGATTGAATGAGTGCCTGCCTTGGCCTTTGCCCACTTGTCTCAGTCACTCTGGGCTCTCTAAGGGTTTGTTGTCTCTGAGAACTGTTTCTGAAGAAGGGTGGCTTGTTCCCCTTCTTCCTCTACTCCATCTTGAATTTATTCATGTCTTCCCAATATCTTTGGAAAGTAGGATTTCCCTTATGTTGATTGTATAAGAACTTGTCTCCTCTTATGGTTTCCTCCAAATTTTTAGGATCATCATACTAAATTTTATCACTGATGAAAGATGGAAGCCCACTCAAGTATCTCTGGATCTTAACTGTCTCATATTTGATGAATGAGACATACTTCAATAGTTCTAAAAATATCATTTCATACTCATCAATGGTCGTATTTCCCAGTTTGATTTCGAAGAACTCTTTCATCTTTTTGTCATAATACCTCTTGGTCAAGTATTTATTCTCAAAACTCTTCTTGAATTCCTTCCATGTAACATTCTTCTCTCTGATGTGATGCAGCTGCAAAAGATGATACCACCACATGTATGTCTTTCCTTTTAGTTTATAAATAGCAATTCTTCCTTCTACATGAGAAGAATAATTATGCAGTTGGAAGTATTTTCTCATGCCCAATAGCCATGTATCGACATCTTCATCTTTCCTGTGTTCTCCATCAAACGTAGGAGGTTTGATCTTGCTCATTTCTCCTCACAGTTCATCCACCCAGACCTCTTATGATGCTTCCTGATATGATATGGAATTGGGTTATTGTGCGCTCTCCTATTGGAATGTCCTTGGGAGTGGTGGTGATGTCTGCTACCAGTCCTTGATCTTCCTTTTCCCTCAGGGGTCCTGTGGCTTCCTGATTTGTTGGAGCCACTCTCCTTATCCAACTTATTTTCAATTTTATCCAGGCATTGCATTAAATTCATGTTTAAGTATTCCTGCTGCTCCTTGGCTTACATAATCGTTTCATTATCAGCCTTGTGACTTTGGACATCTTTTTGCAAATTTCTAATGGTTTCTGCCATATTTAAGTTTTCATCCTTTTCTTCTCCATGTCCATTGGAGTTTGTTCCTTTGGACATCCATTCCTCTAATCTCCTCTTCCTTATTGTAAGCCTCTTGTGCATCCTCCATCTCTCTGCACTCTATGATGATTTTGTTCTACTTGACAGTTGTTAACTCTGCAAAAATGTGTAGCCAACAAAACTTTGTTGGTCTAATTGTTCTTAATAATTTCATGAGAACTTGAACCATTCTGGTTCAATAATATATATCAGACTTCCTTTTATTGATTTCCTATGAATTTGATGGTTGATATCCAATTTTTGGGAAAACAGTTATATTCTATTGTTCAATACCTTTCTAATGCCTGCTTTCATGCTCGAATATGAGTCATGAGCAGATAGTTATGGCTATCTAAAAATCGTTCTTCTCGTGAAGTTAATATTTGCACAAGTGATCTTGTTTTGGAGCTGAATTTTTTTCTTGGACCCTTGTTGGATCCTTCTCTTCAGGTTCACAGGCTTTCTTTACATCGTTTGGTGCAGGTCTATACAATCAAGAACCTCACAGGCTCCTTCTTTAAGACCTCTTTCTTCGGCCCCCGAACACATGTGACCACAGGTTATGATCGAGTGCTCGCTACAAGGCACTTTTCTCATGCTTCGGGCCTTTGGGGCTCCAAAAATTCGAGCTTCAGAGTTTTTTCTTTCACCTCACCACATTTCCTCTGAACTCCGAAGTGGCAAACTTCTGAACAATTGCTTCTTCGGAGCTTCGGAGCTCCGACACTTCAGAGCTTCGGGCTTCAAAATATCTACCTTCATCACAATCCTTTCCTCCGAACACCAAATCTCTAAACATCCAGAGTCTTATCAAAATCATACACCAAGGGGGTTCTACGTGTCGAAAACAAGGAGTGGACATGTGGCCAAACTAACACGTCACACGTGGTCTAATTAATGGTTGGCACATGTATGATTCTCATTGGTACACCACACATACCAAAGAAATGAAACAAATTGACACGCGGCATGCTTACAATAGTCCACATCACCCTAGGTGATTTTGGCATGCCATGTCACTTTGGTATTTCATGACTTCAGAACTTCGGGGTTCGATGGACTTTACACCTACACACCTCTAACCTCCCAAGAACTGAATTTCCAAATACTCAGAGGATGCATTGATCGACGGTCCTCATTCCCTATTTAGATTGATGGTCAACAAGAGCTCTGAGACTCCTGGATTCAGGAGTTCTGAGGCTCCATCTTGCGCTGCTCCGAATTTTCAAATTGGTGAATTCCCAGAGTCTTCATTAGCAACCACGTACCAAGGGGTGCTATGTGGTATAAAAAAAGGATTGGACACGTGGCCATATCTGACTAGTGACACGTGTCTTGTTCCAATTGGCTTGATCAATCTTTGAACCGTTTGAAAAATGATGACATGTGGCACGTATCCCGTGTGTCCACATCACCTGAGGTGATGTCAGTAGATTGCATCACCTCCATGATTTATTGACTTCGAAGCTCCGAGACTTCAGAGGGTTTCTTCCTTGAAACACTTCAAAACGTCTGAACTCCCAGACTGTGCTACTCTGGAATTTCGAGACTTTGGTGCCTCGGGAATTCGGAAGACTCCATTCTAGCACACCTTATAACTCCCGAATGTTGAACTTCCAAACAGGTCCATGCCACCTTTTTTTATGTAATCAAGCCACATCCTTTAGGCACTCTGGTACTTCGACATTCTGAGCTTTAGAGGATTTCACAACTCCTTCCTTCATTTCCTCCGAACATCGAACTTCCGAATTTTCCAAACCTTCCTTAGTTTTGTTGTCATCAATACGGTGCCAACACATGGCCCCACCGACAAGCGACATGTGTCAGGTCCCAAAAGGTAATAAAGGCCTGTCAAAAGTACAAAAACAAGTGACACATGGTAGACTTAGGGTAGGTCCATGTCACCCTAGGTGACATCATCATGCCACATCATATCCGACACTTCGAGACTTTGACACTTCGAGCTTCAGGAGATTCTATTGTAGCACACCTTATAAATCCCGAATGTGGAACTTCCGAATCAAGGGCAAGTCACTCTGGTGCTTCGGGATTTCGGGGGATTTCACTGCTGAACACCACACAACTTCTGAACTGACAAAAGTATGAACATTGCTTAATTTGCGGACACACATCCCTGGAAATGGACGGTCCATATTGGTTCTGAATTTCGTGACTTCGGGGGATTTCGCTATTGAACACCACACAACCCCCAAACTACCAAAATTCCGAACATTGTTTAATCTGTGGACACACGTCCCTGGAAATGGACGGTCTAGATTGGTTTTGGACTTTGGGACTTCAGGCTCCAGGACTTCGGAGCTTTGGGCTTCGAAAATTTTCTCTGTTAAAGTTTTAAAACGGTCGAAGGGGTGAAGTCCAAAGGACTTTTGTGCTTAACCTCCATGCACCTTCTCCAAATCCGACGATTGTGAGGGGTCTGTCACTTCCCGAACAAATCCAATGGCCCAAATTTAAATTTTGTGGTTCCAAACCCACAATTACCACGGTCTCTTTTCTCTGCTGACTTTCTGAAACCATTATACCTTCTAATCTTTCCATTACCACCCAGGATCTCTCTCAACGCCACTCTAGCACTTGTACATCAAATACTTGTGGAATTTTGACTCCAAATTCCACATTTGTGGCCCATCCAGGTTCAATGTTGAAACCTTGGGCTCTGATACCAAGTTGTAACATACCTCGGCCTTCAAATCTGGCCATGCCAACGAAAAAATTTCATGTACTGATATAAATTTGTAGTGTCCCTAGCCATCCCAGGGCCGGGCCATGCCACCTTACAGAAAGACTCATTTTCATTTGTGGAAAATATCATACTTAATAAATTAAAAACAACATCTACTTTCTATTAACATACATTTATAATGTAAATTTAAACAAACAAACATTCTTCTACAACACATATTTATGCAAAATTAACAGTAAAACATACATGCAACAAACACATGCAATTCTTATAAATAACAGACATGTACTTAAACACAATGTGACATTAACACAATTGATAATTATCTTTTAATTAATGTCCACCAACTATGTGCAAACCTTCCATGAACCTCCCAGCCTTAGACCACACTGCTCATCACTCTCAGTAGTGGGTCACCCCCGAGATGGGACTAAACTCCACCTGGGTAAGGGATTCCTAGGCTAGGAAGAGACTATGGGAAGTCGCACAGTACAATAGGAAGGATTCCCTCCCAGGAGCCAACTTATGCACACAACTCACAACCTTTCATTCCCCACATGCCTGTCCCACTGTAGAAAGTATACACCTTCACAGTTCAGGAGTCCATCGACTACTCCACTTCCCTTACAGGGCTTCAGCAATAGGAAAGACAAGAATTCTATGAGCTATGTAGCTGTTATTGGGCTTCCTCCAGGAGAATTCACTTCCCAACAATCTCTCTCACCTGAAGAGAATTGCTCACATTCCTGACAACCTGCTTCTTCTATCCAGCTCCTAAGCCAAACAGGTAAGGGCGATGGCAGCAACAGAACTCGGTATGGAACAGATGATGGAAGAAACATCAGACCACTAAGGTTCAACATGGTCTCATGCAATGTACAGGAATAATGTGTTTCTTAGGAAGTACGGTTTAACTCAATTCTTCACAGGTTTTCCCTCCTATGCATTCATTAACAGGTTCGATGATGGAGGGGAAGGTTATCTACGTGCTCAATCTCTAGGTGTGTGGATGGCAAGATGGAAAAACTCCCTGACCAGCCCACCAAACAATGATTTTCCCCACTTTTATATGCATGCGCCTTGATTGACACATGGCTCTCCTGGTGATCCAAAATTGGATCTAGGAGCCATATGGGGCTCAGAAAGACCTAAAAATAAAAGTGAATAGAATCTCTTGAAAATGGATGTGTGTGTATGCCTTGTCGATACAAACCCAACGCAACTTGAATGGGCTGAAATGAAAATTGTATGCTCCATATATTATGATCTGTTCATTTGGCCAAACAGGAAAAAAAATGATGACTGCATAGTCCGTACAGTTCCACGTGGCGGCTAACTGTACAGGTCGTATGGTCGTACAAATGACATGGAAGGGTACGTGGATGCTGACGTGGACAGGTATAGTGTGTTGACATGGAAAGTGTGATGATTGGGCATACAGACTGATGACATGTCAGTACAAGTGGACCAATCAGGGAGTGACACGTGTCACCACTGCAAGGGTGACACGTGGCACGTATGTACGAATGACATGTAAGGGTCATACAGTCGTCCGACACATGGAATATGTGTCAGGTATAGTGGCGGACACTTGGGAAAACACCTGGTCAAATGACTGAGTGACACGTGGCATTCATTGGTCGAATGGGAAGGTGCCATGTGGTTGAGACATGGGCTGCCACGTGGCACCCATTTATTGGTTTTTGTTTTGGTAAAATTATGGAGAGCAAGGGATTTTAACCCATGACCTCTAGTCCGGGCAAGCGGTTTGGCAGGGTCGGGCTAGCCAGCCCACCCTCAGTGGTCCTTGATAGCTATAGTGTCGTTTTATTATTTAAAGTGGAATGTATGCTAATTTCGATGGAGTAAGGGCTAGGGCTTATCCCCAGCCCCGATGTACATCCATAATACCATACCATGGAACCCTGCTACATCATATCTGTTTTTGCGCAGGTTATGCTCCAACCTCTTATCCTATTGGATAGCATACAACCACCCTCCGTTGACACTTGGCACTAGAGTTTGTGTGTTGGCGTGGAAGTTAAGGGTTAGCTCCGGTCGATCGGGCTAGCTCGAAGACCAGGGGGCATAACCAAAGGACAAGGACCAGGGGGTCTAATAGAATTGTATGGCATGTGGAAGCCCAAACCATGGGCATATGGCAATGAAAATGACCAGGGGCCGATAGGTAAGGAGCTTGCGCTTGGTGCTAGGCCACATGGGTAGCGCACATGCGAATAGGGTCCAAATTTTGGGGGGTTGCACCTATTTTGAGCCCAAAATTGGGTTTTATACATTATGATATGATTTTAATTGATTTTCTCAGCAGTTTTGAGGATTTTTGGTCATTTTTGGAGGATTTTGGGCCATTTTTGAGGCCAGATCTTGGGGGGAAGTTGGGATATGGTTACCAACTTCAGGCCTATATAAACCAGAGCTTCTTGAAGCCATAGAGGAGGTTTATATTAGATAAATGCTACATAATTTTTTCAGCCAAGGCCATTGTTATGTAGGGAAGCTATCGAGGAGCGCACCATTGTGGGCCATTTCTGGGAGCTTCATGCATCCATTTTCAGTGTTGTCAGTTTTGATGGGTTCTTGAGATCTAGTAGAACATGACCAACTCATTGTTGTAATCCATTGGCACTTTCATTATATACTTGAAAATATTTGAAGAGAAATAAGAAATCCCACTGATACAAAGGCTCGGAGACGTAGGCAAGATTGTCGAATTTCGTTATCACATTGGCGTTTATGGTTTGTTGTTCTTCATGCTTATGTTCAGATCTTCATATTATCTTATGGCTGTTATGTTTCCTTCTATAATTATTCCTCTTTCATTCAACTTCCTTATGGTAAAATAACTCATGCATAATAACTCAACCATTGTCGTTAAAAGATCATTTGTAGGTCACCTGGAGCACGAGTCCCCCCACTTGGGATTCATCTCCTTTCCAAGAAAAACTTAGGATAAATTAATATCCTCATCACAACCTTTGGAAAATAAATATATATTATTCTCCTGGGTTTGATCTCTTAAGCTTAGCCCTTTTTTCCAGTCTCATAGCTCGCCCCCCCTACCCAACCTAGTGGAGCTTAGTCCCCCATAAATCTTTCTTCGTGGTTGGTCTACACACAACGACATATTTTATATTAATGATATGCATTATTACATATACAAAAATAGGATCATTTGCCTTTATAATCTAGGCTCTCTGGCCTTAACATCACATAAGCCTCCTAGCTTATAATCACTTGGCTCACCGGCCCACAAAACATGTTTACAATTTAGCAGGGCTCGGCCTTGAGGTATTACAATCCAATTATAAATTCAATTATAATAGGTTGATTTTAATGGATGATTTACAAAAAGGGATTTGGACACAATAAAGTGCCCATCACTCTCCTTTTCATTCTTTGAATGGTTCATGGAATGGCAACTCTTCCCTGGAATTGAAGCCTAGAGCTACTTACGATAGAGCATGAAATTTCACCCCCTATCTTACTCCCATAACTATGGCATGTACCAAAATGTTATGTCCCCATTTTTTAGTTCCTTGGTTTGTAGAAGGAGGGACTCTCGTGGCTTGTTAGAGGAGAAATAGGAGGGAAAAGGGGGCAATTTAATGTTACTTAGCTAGGAGATATTATATTATTAAAGTGACATTAAGAAAAGGAAAGTAAAGTAACTTTAAATTAATAAGTTACTTAATTATTAGTAAAGTGACTTTTAATCCTAAAGTGAAAATTGGAGGGAAAATATGGGTTATATTTGATTTAGTCAAAAAGGGGAAAATTCTAGAAGTTACATTTGATTTGGTCAAAAAAGGGAAATATCTAGAAGGATTGATGTAGTCCAAAAGGGGAAGTTCTAGAAGGCATGGAGGAAGGATCTAGAAGGGGTTCGAAAAGTATAAAAGAAGGGTAACCCCTCACTTCTCATTATTATTATTTGACATATTATTGAGTTCTCTTTGTAGCCAATGTTTTTGTTGGGGTTTTGGACAAAAATATTCCATTGTAGGTTTAGCTTCAGTGGTGGAATATGTGTTAAATTTTATGTTGTTATTAGGTTATTTTCAATTTACTAGAGAATTCAATGCATTTCCAAAACAATAGCATAGAGAGGATCACTGAAAGAAACACAATCACAAGGTACACATCATTTGATCCTGGGAAACCCTCATGGGGGAGAAAACCAAACGAAATGTTCCTCAATAATAGATTGCCAATACAATGCCAAGACTAAGAACAAACCACCAAGAATAAACTAGGACTGAGCATGCGCCTCTCTTGTCCTTCCTCTTGCAACTGCAGCTTCCTTTAAAATATAAGCACTAGAAGTGTGAGTGAGTAAATGAGGCACCATCCTTACTTATAAATACTAGTTGAGGAGGTGTTAGGGTTATGTCTCTTCACTTAGTACGACTAACTTCTTCCAAGAGTGGTTAAAACCACTTTATAAACCCTAGGAGCTGAATTTACAAATAACACCATATAAATATGGGTTGACCAATAAAAAAAAGGAGATTTGGTCTTATGCAAGACCCGACATGATCAATCCACAAAAGGGGATTTGATCTATAATATAATAACTCAAATATAATTAGAATATTCTTTGAAGTTACAATATTTCAACACTCCTCCTTAACGAGAAGGGTATTCTACTAGCATAACCTAGTACAACATCATCMTGAGAGAGAGAGAGGGTTGCAACATCATCAACATTTGAAACAGTGACTRTCATATATACAAATCATTRGAAGTTTTTCTCATCATCAATATCATCATCGTTCAYAGCATGGAGCTCAAATAGCATCATCATCATCATTTGCATGAAGCTGAAACATCAACATCAATTAGCATAACACTAAAGCAACAATATCACCAACTCGAGGCTGGTACACCATCATCAACAACATGAGGCTGATACAACATCATCAACAACACAAGGCTGAAACAACAACATTATCAACACGATGTTGATACAACAAAATCATCAACACGAGGTTGAGACAACAACATTATCATCATATGGAAACAGAATGAGGCAGGTGCAACAACAACATTGTGTGGTATCGGTAGGCCACGCCCAAGGATGAGATGTCTAGAAACTCCATTTCGGCCTGGATGTATCTATGCAGACCATTGCGATACTTGAGCACTAGATGTTGGTTATAATCTTTGATACCCAGCTTGGTGGGCAAGGTATGGAAAATATTTGTGAACTCGGACACCGCTTGGTCTTTTTCTTGTTGCAGTGTGGTTCATTTTGTGTACAAGTCGTCATAACTTCCAACAAGGTAGTATTTTTCCTTAATAGAATCCCTAAAGGACTCCTAGGTGCCTGTGACTGTAAATAATGAGGGTTCCTCTATTTCCTTTTTCTTACAAAAAATTTCCCACCAATATTTGACATGGGGGATGACTTTGAGAAGCGCAAAAGTAATATTTTCTCTATTTGAGAAGTTATGGATAGAGAAATACCCTTCTAACAGATTCAACCATTTGTCTATTGCATCTGTGTCTATCTGACCTTCAAATATAGGAATATCGAAGTTGATTTTTACCTTGAAGGGGGCGACGCCTCCGTTTGAGGAAGATGTGTCGCATGTTGGTAGTTGCTGAAGGATTTGTGAAAAACTATCCATCATCTTGTTCCTTTGTTGCATGAGGGATTCCTCGAGCAACATTTTGAAGGGATCTCCTGTCCCGTCGTCTTTATTTTCTCCTTCCATGAGAGGTCGTTTGGGCATGCGAGAGATTTTTTCCTCAAGAGAAACAAGCTCGAGACCCAATTCTTTGTACCCTAACCTCGTTGGGGACATGCATTAAGAACGACAAGGAGCAGACCACTCTGATACCACTGATCCATAATATATTTGCAAGACGAAATGAATACAGGTTATTATCAAAAGATGTTTAACAAAAAATAACATATATACAATAAAACTGGTTTCTATTCAATAAGGAAATAAGTTGAAACTGTAAAATGCAGCGGAAACAAACTTGCTAGAATGGTGGCGGCTTATCTCTAAGAAGAGATGTGACGACTATGCTCATTCACAAGAAGATGATTACCATGAGGCTCTTAAGGCCTTTTTACAATAAAAAAAAGTCAAAAACCCTAGACATCCAAAAAACTAACCCTAGGAGATGAAGTGCTAAAAGTCATGTGGGCCCCGTTTGGTTAAGTTAGTACATCAACTTCCCAGGGTCGTAACTTTTGCATACGATCTCTGTTTTAGGCGCACGATAGCCCGTTGGAAAGGTCTATAAGAGGAATAAACATTTTGTTGCTATTTATAACAGGTCATTCTGACTGTGGAGAACCCTAAAACAACATTTTTTAGGGCCTCAAAACAGCCCCGCAAGTCATGGACCCGAAAACTAGGGGAAAAACTACCAAAATGGAAAACTACCAAAATGAGACAATTGGAATAGGTAGGAGGCCACCAACATCCATATGGATCAATCCTCCCACCTTAGGAAGTAATGGTTGAACACTGAGTGCAAGCCAAGGAAAGGAGGAATGTTGAGGTCGATATAATTATCACCCACAACCTTGCTGATGGTGTGAGACCCATAACGGAGTGGGCGAAGCTTCTGATGGGGTCCTGTAAGGTGCTCTTTCTGAAAGTGAAACCAAAATTTGTCGCCCACCTGAAAATTATGTGGCACCTGATGTTGATCATGACACTACATGTACTTGTCATTGGACTTTTGTAGGATATCCTGAACCTGGTGGCGGATGTGCTGGATCCGCTCAATGAACCGGGTGGATTTTTCAACTTCAGTTGGAGCAAGAGATGAGTCAGTCGAGGTGACCGCAAGGGGTAGTGCAACATCTATGGGACCCAATGGTTGGAATCCCAACCCCACCTAAAAGGGGTTGTGGTCAGTTGAGCTATGCAGGGCTCAATTGTAGCTATGTTGAACATAGGGGAGACTCTCATCCCATGTGCGAGGGTGCTTGGAATTATACATGTGCAGGATATGCACAATCATTCAATTTATGACCTCGGTTTGGCCATCTGTCTAGGGGTGGAAGGTCATGGATTTGGTGAGCTTTGTGTCCAACAGTGACCAGAGGATTGACTAGAATGTGCTGAGAAATCGACTATCCTGATCTGAGACAATGGTTTGTGGGATTCCAAAATGTACCCAAACTCATTCAAGGAAGAGCTTTGCATTCACCTCTATTGTGATGCTCTTCTTTCAGGCGGTCATAATCACCATCTTAGAAAAGAGATACACAACCACAAAAACACAGTCACTTCTCCGCTTGGTGGACTGGAGGCCCGACATGTAGTCCATTGAGATGGATTCCCATGGCATGTTTGGAGTAGGAAGAGGGGTGTAAAGGATCTATTTCTTAGTGGTTGGTTTGGTAATCGTGCATGCAGTGCAGGACCTGATATACTTGTTGACCTCCTATCGAAGTTTCCACTAGTATAAATGTTTCTGCAACATTTCCACTATCTTTTCGACGCTGAAGTGTCCTACCACCCGACTATAGTGGGCTTCCCAGATCAGCTTCACTCGCTTGCTTGATGGAACGTAGATATGGCCCATACGACACAACAACTTATCCCGAAGATGGAAATTAGCGATAATTGCGTTTTCACCCAACATTTGGTAGGTGGTGGCGAAGTTTGGGTTTGTCTCATAGAATTGGGGCCATCTATAGGTCTCATGGCCACAAGAGTCTAGCACCGTGGTGAGTTTTGTGATTGGAGGTCTGCTGAGGCAATCAGGGACACAGTTGGTGCTTCCTGTTTTATACTTGATGTTGAGGTGGAATTGTTGCAAGTACGTGGACCACTTATGATGGAGGTCATTCTACAATTTTCCTTGTGTATGAATGAACTGCAGTAGCTTATGATTAGTGTGGATGACTATCTCCTTCCCAAGAATGTAATGTCTCCACTAGCGGTAGGCTTGCACAATGGAGTACATTTATTTGTCGTAAGTAGGGTACTTACAGAAAACATCTGATAGTGTCTCACTATGATAGGCCACAGGGTGGCCGTGATGAGTGAGAACGACACCCACAACATATTCTTAAGCATATGTCTCGATCTCAAAGAGTTGTTGCAGGTCCGATAGTGAAAGTACTGGGGTTGAGCACAAGCGTTGCTTCAAATCATCAAATTCTTTTTGTTGGGACCAATCCCACACGAATTTCTCCTTACCACCACCCATGGTTACTTGGTTGAGGGCCCATGCAATATGAGATAATCCCAACATGAACCTGCGGTAGAAATTGGCAAGGCCCAAGGAAATCCGAAGCTCAGTGAGTGTGGTTGGGGATGGCCAGTCACGGATGACTTGGATTTTGGCTGCATCCACATGTATGCCATGTTGATCAATGATGTAGCCTAGGTAATGAACCCTGTCCATGCTAAAGGAGCATTTTTCCAAGTTGGCGTAGAGTTGGTGTTGTCGCAGGGTGTGCAGAACCTGCTGAATATGTTGCAAGTGTTCTTCCCAAGTCTTTTTGTAAATGAGGATGTCATCCAGATATACCACTACAAAAGTATTGGTGAATGGTCCTAGGATATCGTCCATCTTCCTCATGAAAGTCACTGAATCATTTGTCAAACCAAAGGGCATGACCAACCATTCAAAAAGACCTTCCTTTGACTTGAAGGAGGAAGATGGACGATATCCTAGGACCATTCACCAATACTNCCTCCTTCAAGTCAAAGGAAGGTCTTTTTGAATGGTTGGTCATGCCCTTGGTTTGACCAACCATTCAAAAAGACCTTCCTTTGACTTGAAGGAGGTATTCCATACATATCTGTCTGTTCTATCAGGACCTGGTGGTAGCTCGACTTTAGATCAATGTTACTGAAGTATTTGTCCCCTGTGAGCTGATCAAGGAGGTTGTCGATTCAGGGAATCGGGTATCGGTCTTTGACTGTGATTTTATTTAGAGTTGAGTAATCAATGCAGAGTCACCAGGTTCCATGTTTCTTTTGTACCAGCACGATTGGGCTTCTGCAAGGTGATGAACTAGGATGAATGTGCCCCTTGTGGAGCAGTTCTTGGATCCATCGCTTGATCACCTCATTCTCTAATAGAGAGTGACAGTAGACTGGCCCATTGGGCAGTTGTGCGTCGGGGGTCAGATCAATGGGGTGCTTGACCTAGCAGTGCAAAGGTACCCCGGTAGGTGAGGAGAAGATATCTGAGTATTCTTCCATGACCTTATCCACTTTCTTCTACTGTGTGGAGAGGTTAGTCGCGAAGACCCTAGATGTGGTTGCGATATTTCACTCATTATAAGAGCGAATAACGAAGAAGACAAAATTCCTTGTCTAAGAGATAACCTTTCTGCATTGCTTGGTAGAGATCAAGGAAATATCACTTGGTGGGACTGCCTCGGGTATCCTATACAATTTCTTGTTCAAAGTAATAATAACACTGCGAGGCCTAGACTCATATACACCATGAATTTTCCATAAATATGGTTGGCCCAAAAGAAAATTACAAACTTCAAGAGGGGCAACAACACACAAGACCTCATCTTTAAAGCGCTTGATTTCATATGACAGGCGACATTGTTAGCTGACGCGGATGCCGCTTCCTTAGTGGAGCCATCCAATGGTGTAGGGATGTGGGTGCATCGTTGTTGGCAGAGCGAGTCACTTGACAACCTCTATAGAGATGAGGTTCTTCTGGCTACCTCTATCAATGATGAAGTGCAGTGGGGTACCCTTCACCCACATATGTGAATGAAAGATGCGCTTGTCTTCCTCTAGCTCATTTGGTTCAATGGGCTGGAGCACTAGGTTCTATGTCAATGATCTGTCTCCCCCTTTCTGGTTCTAACTTAGAGTCGAAACCCGCATCTGATTCAAAGGATTTAACCTTAGCCACCAATGACTGCTTCGAGAGGCAACCAACAGTGTTATGCTAGGGGCTCTTATGGAAGTCGCACCACTTCCCGATATCTTTCTTTGTCTTTCCGGTGTCCTTCTTTGCTTGCGTCCTGGACTGGTTGTCCTGAGGCTATCCGTCTTGTCTATATCCTTTGTTCTGCGGTTTGGGGCCGCCCTTTCCTGGCTTTTATTGTGAGGGGTTCCCATTTCCAAGTTGTCGCATCTTTTGTTTGATATTCTTCTCTATTTTGATGACATATCGATAGGTCGTGCCTAAGGATGAGATGTCCATAAACTCCATTTCATCCTGGATGTATCTATGCATACCATCACGATACTTGAGCATCAGATGTCACTCAGAATCTTTGATACCCAACTTGGTGCATTAGGTATGGAAGATAATTGTGAACACGAGCACCACTTGGTCTCTTTCCTGCCGCAGCATGGTCTATTTTGTGTACAAGTTGTCATAACTTTCAACAGGGTAGTATTGTTCCTTAATAGCATCCCTGAAGGATTCCCACAACCTTGCTGATGGTGTATGACCCATAACGGAGTGGGCGAAGCTTCCGATGGTGTCCTATAAGGTGCTCTTTTTTAAAGTGCAACCAAAATTTGTCGCCCACCTGAAAACTATGTGGCACCTGATGTTGATCATGACACTGCTTGTACTTATCATTGGACTTCTGCAGGATATCTTGAACCTGGTGGCGGATGTGCTAGATCCGCTCAATGAACCAGGTGGATTTTTCAACTTCAATTGGAGCAGGAGATGAGTCAGTCGAGGTGACCACAAGGGGTAGTGCAACATCTATGGGACCCAATGGTTGGAATCCCAACCCCACCTAAAAGGGGTTGTGGTCAGTTGAGCTATGCAGGGCTCAATTGTAGCTATGTTGAACATAGGGGAGACTCTCATCCCATGTGCGAGGGTGCTTGGAATTATACATGTGCAGGATATGCACAATCATTCAATTTATGACCTTAGTTTGGCCATCTATCTAGGGGTGGAAGGTCGTGGATTTGGTGAGCTTTGTGTCCAACAGTGACCAAAGGATTGACTAGAATGTGCTGAGAAATCGACTATCCTGATATGAGACAATGGTTTGTGGGATTCCAAAATGTACCCAGAATCATTCAAGGAAGAGCTTGGCATTCGCCTCTGTTGTGATGCTCTTCTTGCAGGCGGCCATAATCACCATCTTAGAAAAGAGATCCACAACCACAAAAACACAGTCACTGCTCCACTTGGTGGACTGGAGGCCCGACATGTAGTCCATTGAGATGGATTCCCATGGCATGTTTGGAGTAAGAAGAGGGGTGTAACGGCTCTATTTCTTAGTGGTTGGTTTGGTAATCGTGCATGTAGTGCAAGACTTGATATACTTGCTGACCTCCTATCGAAGTTTTGACTAGTATAAATGTTTTTGCAACATTTCCACTATCTTTTTGACGTTGAAGTGTCCTGCCACCCAACTGTAGTGGGCTTCCCAGATCAGCTTCCCTCGCTTGCTTGATGGAACGTAGATATAGCCCATATGACACAACAACTTATCCTAAAGATGGAAATTAGTGATAACTGCGTTTTCACCCAACATTTGGTAGGTGGTGGCGAAGTCTGGGTCTATATCATAGAATTGGGGCCATCCAGAGGTCTCATGGCCATAAGAGTCTAGCACCGTGGTGAGTTTTGTGACTGGAGGTCTACTGAGGAAATCAGGGACATAGTTGGTGCTTCTTGTTTTATACTTGATGTTGAGGTGGAATTGTTGCAAGTACGTGGACCACTTATGATGGAGGTCATTCTACAATTTTCCTTGTGTATGAATGAACTGTAGTAGCTTATGATTAGTGTGGATGACTATCTCCTTCCCAAAAATGTAATGTCTCCACTGGCGGTAGGCTTGCACAATGGAGTACATTTATTTGTTGTAAGTAGGGTACTTACATAAAACATTTGATAGTGTCTCACTATGATAGGCCACAGGGTGGCCTTGATGAGTGAGAACGACACCCACAACATAGTCTGAAGCATATGTCTTGATCTCAAAGAGTTGTTGCAGGTCTGATAGTGAAAGTACTGGGGATGAGCACAAGCGTTGCTTCAAATCATCAAATGCTTTTTGTTGGGACCAATTCCACACAAATTTCTCCTCACCACCACCCATGGTTACTTGGTTGAGGGCCCATGCAATATGAGATAATCCCAACACGAACCTGCGGTAGAAATTGGCAAGGCCCAAGAAAATCCGAAGCTCAGTGAGTGTGGTTGGGGATGGCCAGTCACGGATGACTTGGATTTTGGCTGCATCCACATGTATGCCATGTTGATTAATGATGTAGCCTAGGTAATGAACCCTGTCCATGCCGAAGGAGCATTTTTCCAAGTTGGCGTAGAGTTGGTGTTGTCGCAGGGTGTGCAGAACCTGCTGAATATGTTGCAAGTGTTCTTCCCAAGTCTTGTTGTAAATGAGGATGTCATCCAGATACACCACTACAAAAGTATTGGTGAATGGTCCTAGGATATCGTCCATCATCCTCATGAAAGTCACTAAAGCATTTTTCAAACCAAAGGGCATGACCAACCATTCAAAAAGACCTTCCTTTGATTTGAAGGAGGTATTCCATACATATCTGTCTGTTCTATTAGGACCTGGTGGTAGCCCGACTTTAGATCAATCTTACTGAAGTATTTGGCCTCTGTGAGCTGATCAAGGAGGTTGTCGATTCGGGGAATTGGGTATCGGTTTCTGACTGTGATTTTATTCAGAGTTGAGTAATCAATGTAGAGTCACCAAGTTCCATGTTTCTTTTGTACTAGCACGATTGGGCTTCTGCAAGGTGATGAACTAGGACAAATGTTCCCCTTGTGGAGTAGTTCTTGGAGCTGTCGCTTGATCTCCTCATTCTCTAATAGAGAGCGACAGTAGACTGACCCAGTGGACAGTTGTGCGTCGGGGGTCAGATCAATGGGGTGCTTGACCTAGCAGTGCAAAGGTACCCCGGTAGGTGAGGAGAAGATATCTGAGTATTCTTCCACGACCTTATCCACTTTCTTCTACTATGTGGAGAGGTCGGTCGTGAAGACCTTGGATGTGGCTGCGATATTTCACTCATTATAAGAGCGAATAACGAAGAAGACAAAATTCCTTGTCTAAGAGATGACCTTTCTGCATTGCTTGGTAGAGATCAAGGAAATATCACTTGGTGGGACTGCCTCGGGTATCCTATACAATTTCTTGTTCAAAGTAATAATAACACTGCGAGGCCTAGACTCATATACAACATGAATTTTCCATAAATATGGTTGGCCCAAAAKAAAATTACAAACTTCWAGAGGGGMAACAACACACAATACCTCGTCTTTAAAGGGCTTGATTTCATATGACAGGCRACATTGTTAGCTGAYGCGGATGCCGCTTCCTTAGTGGAGCCATCCRATGGTGTAGGGATRYGGGTGCADYGTTGTTGGCAGRGCGAGTCACTTGACAACCTCYRTAGAGATGAGGTTCTTYTGGCTACYTCTATCAATGATGAAKTGCAGTGGGGTACCCTTCACCCACATATGTGAATGAAARATGYGCTTGTCTTCCTCTAGCTYRTYTGGTTCAATGGGCTGGAGCACTRGGTTCTATGTCAATGATCTGTCTCCCCCTTTCTGGTTCTRACTTAGRGTYGAAACCCGCATCTGATTYAAAGGATTTAACCTTAGCCACCAATGACTGCTTCGAGAGGMAAYCRACARTGTTATGCTAGGGGCTCTTATGGAAGTCGCACCACTTCCCGATATCTTTCTTTGTCTTTCCGGTGTCCTTCTTTGCTTGCGTCCTGGACTGGTTGTCTTGAGGCTATCTGTCTTTTCTATATCCTTTGTTCTGCGGTTTGGGGCCGCCCTTTCCTAGTTTTTGTTGTGAGGGGTTCCCATTCCCAAGTTGTCGCGTCTTTTGTTTGAGATTCTTCTCTATTTTGATGACATATCGATAGGTCATGCCCAAGGATGAGATGTCCATAAACTCCATTTCATCCTGGATGTATCTATGCATACCATCACGATACTTGAGCATCAGATGTCACTCAGAATCTTTGATACCCAACTTGGTGCGTAAGGTATGGAAGATAATTGTGAACTCGGGCACCACTTGGTCTCTTTCCAGCCGCATCATGGTCTATTTTGTGTACAAGTTGTCATAACTTTCAACAGGGTAGTATTGTTCCTTAATAGCATCCCTGAAGGATTCCAAGGTGACTGCGACTGTATATAATGAGGGTTCCTCTATTTCCTTTTCCTCACAGAAAGTTTCCCACCAATCTTTGACATGGGGGATGACTTTGAGGAGCGCAAAATAAATATTTTCTCTAGTCAAGAAGTTATGGACAAAGAAATACCCTTCTAGCAGATTCAACCATTTTTCTACCGCATATGCGTCTATCTGACCTTCAAATACAGGAATATCGAAGTTGATTTGTACCTTAAAGGGGGTGGTGCCTCTGTTTGAGGAAGATGCATCTCTTGTTAGTAGCCGCCGAAGGATTTGTGCAAAAATATCCATCATATTGTTCATTTTTTGCATGAGGGCTTCCTTGAACAACATTTTGAAGGGATCTCCTGTCCCATCGTCTTTCTTTTCTTCTTCCATGAGAGGTCGTTTGAGCATGCGAGATGTTTTGTCCTCAAGAGAAACAAGCTCAAGACTCAATTCTTTGTACCCTGACCTCATTGGGAACATGCATTAAGAACGACAAGGAGAAGACCTCTTTGATACCACTGATCCGAAATATATTTGCAGAATGAAATGAATACAAATTATTATCAAAATATGCTTAACATAGAATAACAGATATACAGTAAAACTGGTTTCTATTCAATAAGGAAATAAACTGAAACTGTAAAATGTAGCAGAAACAATATTTCTAGAATGGTGGTGGCTTATCTTTGAGAAGAGATGTGACGACTACGCTCATTCGCAAGAATATGATTACAATGAGGCTCTGAAGGCCTTTTTACTATACTACCACGTGCCTATTCAGTTGTACCTAAACTCCATTGAATGAAAAAAGTAGTTAGAAAAAGGGGAGAATTTATGGACAAGGAATAATTTGACCCAATACATAATTATGATTTTTCTATTGTTTTAATGCTTCTTGGATGACCTAAAATGGACCAGTTTTGGAATATAAAGGACCTTTGACTCCTATATGGAGGCAAAAATGTAATCCAAGCAATTCATTTTCTAGTATTTGTCTATTTTATGTTTTGTGTGTCTTGTTAATATGTAATCCATTGGAAAGGGTCTTAGATCCACTGTGCAACCGATTGGATTCCACTTGAGAGGGAAATCAAGGTATATTTATCTTTCCTTATTCCCTTATTCTTAGTGGCTATAATGATTTGTGCTTACCGCCCAATTGGTCCATTATCTCTAGTTAGAGGTTTTTAACCACATAAAAAAACTAGTCTTATCATCACTATTAATGGTGTGTCATTTTTTATCATCATCATCTTAGTTGTTGCATCAGAGTTGTTGCATTAGAGGTTTCATGACAAACAATCCCTTCGTTTTATGCATATTCTTTTGGGGCCAACCTTGACTTATTCTTGTCTCTAAAACTATATGCTTTGTACCTAGTCCTATAGATCCACCTGCAACTGATGCTGCTATCTTTTCTTGAAGATAATTAACTTAACTCCCAAAACTTGATCTTCATTACAACTTCATATTCAAGGGCATGGGATCATTCTAGACTTTTATTATGTTCACATCTTCAAAACTATATAGTTTTGGCTCCATAAAAATCATCAAGGCTAAGTTGAAGTTGCTGTTTTCTTTTGAAATCCTTATTTTATCCCCTTCATTAATGGTTTGAGGCATTTTCCACCCTTCAGTCCTAAGGTTTTGTAGAACTACTTCATCCTTTTTCTTAGGAGTGTATTAGATAAGTTCCCAAATTTTAGATTTGTAGACTTAACACATCAATAAAAACATGTCCAATGTGTTGAATCTATGATATAAATTTCCATCACGACTTTCAACTCACGGTTCTCTAAAAGAATTGGCAATGCTTATGTTTTTGGTTATATATATATATGTATGTATGCCACTTTAAAAGAAAAAAAGAACTTTCTATTTCAAAAATAGTTTTTTATTTTTAATATATCAACATTTCTCATATTTGACATCTATCATCTACCTCTCAAAGTGAATAAATCATAATTTAACACTACTACAATTATTTAAATATTGCTAAAACTTAAAAAACAAACCACATGTGGCAATGTCCCTACCAAATACTACGGTTTTGAGTGACTTTGAGAGACTAACTTTCATGAATAAAGAACTCATTTAAGAATGTGTTTCCAAATCCATTGTGCACCTTTCTCCACATCCTGAGATTTTCAAAAAGGTTGGTACTCAAGAGTTAAGCAAGCATCCAATGCATATCAGATGAGTGGAACATAACAAAAAAGCATAGAATGCAAGAATTTTTGAAGAAAACCCATACTAACCCACCTTCTCTTTCAATTAATAAGGGAAGAAGACGGTGAATGAGCTTTAGTCCAAGAATTAGAAGCAAAGGAAGCATCCAAGGCAGAGGTGAAAAATATAGATTCCATCATTGTACATCATGTGATCCACATATATCTTATTGTAGTCCCTTCTCTTATCGAGCAACATCAGTACTTGCAGCTCAAAGTGGCAGAGGCATCACCTGCAGGAGTAACAGTTACGGGTGCATCTTTTGGTGCATTCCAACTTGTTATTACTTTTTGCACATCTCCAACCAAGCTCCAAAACCAATGTCTTCTGTCTTCTGGTTTATAAACAACAATGGGGTAACTTCTTTTTATTTTGTATGGCAGAAGCATAGCTCCAATGCATTGATTTCTTGCTACAACAGGTAACAAAAAGCAGTAACAACCACCTCCAAAGGGGAATATCATGGATAAAGATTTGTTAAGTCCTATTGAAGCTAGTTGCCTGGTTTAAAATAAACTGTAGAAAGCACAACTCTTTCTAAATAATTGGAATGTGCATAACCTTTGAAAAAAAATTGCTTTCTAGAAGAAGCAATGCTTGGCACATTGAAAGATTTGGTAGTCTGCAGCCATTAACCTTGGAGGCATAAAATTTCGTTGCACCTTTTACATCCATGTGCTCCATGATCTTCAGCTATTTAAACCTCATTACCATGCAAGGCTCTTTTACAAAGTAAATGACAAATCAGTCATTAACTATGCATTTCGACTTCTTAGAGAAAAGCACAGCTCATCTTTACAGATAATAAAACCAAATATGCTATAAATCGTTTTCATTCCAATCTTGTGATATCGTGCATGCTTAGTATTGAGAAATAATAAATGTTACATTCAAGATTTTGTTGGAGTATGGCATTTGATATTTCAAATGTAGTTATTAAATCTGAAACTAATTGACAACATACCATTATTATTTTACCATCTTGATATATTCCTCATTTGACAAGGATTTGGGAATCCTCAGTGATTTTTTTTAATACACTGGATGAATAGAAAACCATATAATAAGTTATAAACATAAGGTAAGTTAACTAATCAATGAACAATTTTTCTACACACATAATCTCATACCAGAATATATAGTATTTATTTTATTTCAATAGTCATGATTGTAAATTTTAATAGCAAACAAAAAAAATTTAAATCTCATAAAAATGTTACATTCAAGTGAGAATCTGCGCCAGACATGGCTAAATATTTAATGAAAACACCATTCACACCAGTAACTTACATTTC
>JASDQU010306140.1:32488-56158 GCA_032191745.1 Picea mariana
ATACGGATTACAGCAGACGTTTTATATTGGGACACACGTTCTCAGCGGATACCTTTCAGCATTCTCAGCCGCGATGTAACGGCTGTGCTAGTTATGGTACAATTAAGTGAAGGTAGAGGCATTATTGCAGTCACGACAGGTTGAGGCATTGTCGCAGTCACTGCAGGAAAAGGCCGGAAATGTAAGTTACTGGTGTGAATGGTGTTTTCATTAAATATTTAGCCATGTCTGGCGCAGATTCTCACTTGAATGTAACATTTTTATGAGATTTAAATTTTTTTTGTTTGCTATTAAAATTTACAATCATGACTATTGAAATAAAATAAATACTATATATTCTGGTATGAGATTATGTGTGTAGAAAAATTGTTCATTGATTAGTTAACTTACCTTATGTTTATAACTTATTATATGGTTTTCTATTCATCCAGTGTATTAAAAAAAATCACTGAGGATTCCCAAATCCTTGTCAAATGAGGAATATATCAAGATGGTAAAATAATAATGGTATGTTGTCAATTAGTTTCAGATTTAATAACTACATTTGAAATATCAAATGCCATACTCCAACAAAATCTTGAATGTAACATTTATTATTTCTCAATACTAAGCATGCACGATATCACAAGATTGGAATGAAAACGATTTATAGCATATTTGGTTTTATTATCTGTAAAGATGAGCTGTGCTTTTCTCTAAGAAGTCGAAATGCATAGTTAATGACTGATTTGTCATTTACTTTGTAAAAGAGCCTTGCATGGTAATGAGGTTTAAATAGCTGAAGATCATGGAGCACATGGATGTAAAAGGTGCAACGAAATTTTATGCCTCCAAGTTAATGGCTGCAGACTACCAAATCTTTCAATGTGCCAAGCATTGCTTCTTCTAGAAAGATAGCGCAATTTTTTTTCAAAGGTTGTGCACATTCCAATTATTTAGAAAGAGCTGTGCTTTCTACAGTTTATTTTAAACCAGGCAACTAGCTTCAATAGGACTTAACAAATCTCTATCCATGATATTCCCCTTTGGAGGTAGTTGTTACTGCTTTTTGTTACCTGTTGTAGCAAGAAATCAATGAGCTTGGTTGGAGATGTGCAAAAAGTAATAACAAGTTGGAATGCACCGAAAGATGCACTCGTAACTGCTGCTCCTGCAGGTGATGCCTCTGCCACTTTGAGCTGCAAGTACTGATGTTGCTCGATAAGGGAAGGGACTACAATAAGATATATGTGGATCACATGATGTACAATGATGGAATCTATATTTTTCACCTCTGCCTCGGATGCTTCCTTTGCTTCTGATTTTTGGACTAAAGCTCATTCACCATCTTCTTCCCTTATTAATTGAAAGAGCAGGTGAGTTAGTATGGGTTTTCTTCAAGAATTCTTGCATTCTATGCTCTTTTGTTATGTTCCACTCATCTGATATGCATTGGATGCTTGCTTAACTCTTGAGTACCAACCCTTTTGAAAATCTCAGGATGTGGAGGAAGGTGCACAATTGATTTGGAAACACATTCTTAAATGAGTTCTTTATTCATGAAAGTTAGTCTCTCAAAGTCGTACAAAACTGTAGTATTTGGTAGGGACATTGCTACATGTGACTTGTTTTTTAATTTTAGCAATATTTAAATAATTGTAATAGTGTTAAATTATGATTTATTCACTTTAGGAGGTAGATGATAGATGTCAAATATAAGAAATGTTGATATTTTAAAAATAAAAAACTATTTTTGAAATAGAAAGTTCTTTTTTTTCTTTTAAAGTGGCATACATACATATATAACCAAAAACATAAGCATTACCAATTCTTTTAGAGAACCGTGAGCTGAAAGTCGTGATGGAAGTTTATATCATAGATTCAACACATTGGACATGTTTTTATTGGTGTGTTAAGTCTACAGATCTAAAATTTGGGAACTTATCTAATACACTCCTAAGAAAAAGGATGAAATAGTTCTACAAAACCTTAGGACTATCTAATACATTCCTAAGAAAAAGGATGAAATAGTTCTACAAAACCTTAGGACTGAAGGGTGGAAAATGCCCCAAACCATTAATGAAGGGGATAAAACAAGGATTTCAAAAGAAAACAACAACTTCAACTTAGCCTTGATGATTTTTATGGAGCCAAAACTATATAGTTTTGAAGATGTGAACATAATCAAAGTCTAGAATGATCCCATGCCCTTGAATATGAAGTTTTAATGAAGATCAAGTTTTGGGAGTTAAGTTAATTACCTTCAAGAAAAGATAGCAGCATCAGTTGGAGGTGGATCTATAGGACTAGGTACAAAGCATATAGTTTTAGAGACAAGAATAAGTCAAGGTTGGCCACAAAAGAATATGCATAAAACGAAGGGATTATTCGTCATGAAACCTCTGATGCAACAACTAAGATGATGGTAATAAAAAATGACACACCATTAATAGTGATGATAAGACTAGTTTTTTTATGTGGTTAAAAACTTCTAACTAGAGATAATGGACCAATCGGGCGGTAAGCACAAATCATTATTATAGCCACTAAGAATAAGGGAATAAGGAAAGAGAAATATACCTTGATTTCCCTCTCAAGTGGAATCCAATCGGTTGCTCAAGTGGAATCCAATCGGTTGCACATTGGTGTGGATCTAAAACCCTTTCCAATGGATTACATATTAACAAGACACACAAAACATAAAATAGACAAATACTAGAAATTTCCAATGGATTGCATATTAACAAGACACACAAAACATAAAATAGACAAATACTAGAAAATGAATTGCTTGGATTACATTTTTGCCTCCATATAGGAGTCAAAGGTCCTTTATATTCCAAAACTGGTCCATTTTAGGTCATCCAAGAAGCATTAAAACAATAGAAAAATCATAATTATGTATTGGGTCAAATTATTCCTTGTCCATAAATTCTACCCTTTTGCTAACTACTTTTTTTCATTCGATGGAGTGTAGGTACCACTGAATAGGCACATGGTAGTATTGTAAAAAGGCCTTCAGAGCCTCATTGTAATCATCTTCTTGCGAATGAGTGTAGTTGTCACATCTCTTCTCAGAGATAAGCCGCCACCATTCTAGAAATATTGTTTCCGCTACATTTTACAGTTTCAACTTATTTCCTTACTGAATAGAAACCAGTTTTACTGTATATCTATTATTTTGTGTTAAGTATATTTTGATAATAATCTGTATTCATTTCATTCTGCAAATATATTTCAGATCAGTGGTATCAGAGAGGTCTTCTCCTTGTCATTCTTAATGCATGTCCCCAATGAGGTCAGGGTACAAAGAATTGGGTCTTGAGCTTGTTTCTCTTGAGGAAAAAATATCTCGCATGCCCAAACGACCTCTCATGGAAGAAGAAAAGAAAGACGACGGGACAAGAGATCCCTTCAAAATGTTGCTCAAGGAAGCCCTCATGCAAAAAATGAACAATATGATGGATATTTTTGCGCAAATCCTTCGGCAGCTACCAACAAGCGATGCATCTTCCTCAAACAAAGGCACCGCCCCCTTTAAGGTACAAATCAACTTCGATATTCCTATATTTGAAGGTCAGATAGATGCATATGCGGTAGAAAAATGGTTGAATCTGCTAGAAGGGTATTTCTTTGTCCATAACTTCTTGAATAGAGAAAAGATTTCTTTTGCGCTCCTCAAAGTCATCCCCCATGTCAAAGATTGGTGGGAAACTTTCTGTGAGGAAAAGGAAATAGAGGAACCCTCATTATATACAGTCGCAGTCACCTGGGAATCCTTCAGGGATGCTATTAAGGAACAATACTACCCTGTTGGAAGTTATGACAACTTGTACACAAAATAGACCATGCTGCGACAGGAAAGAGACCAAGCGATGCCTGAGTTCACAATTATCTTCCATACCTTACACACCAAGTTGGGTATCAAAGATTCTGAGTGACATCTAATGCTCAAGTATCATGATGGTATGCATAGATACATCCAGGATGAAATGGAGTTTATGGACATCTCATCCTTGGGCACAAACTATCGATATGTCGTCAAAATAGAGAAGAATCTCAACAAAAGACACGACAACTTGGGAATGGGAACCCCTCACAACAAAAGCCAGGAAAGGGCGGCCCCAAACCGCAGAACAAAGGATATAAAAAAGACGGATAGCCTCAGGACAACCAATCCAGGACGCAAGCAAAGAAGGACACCGGAAAGACAAAGAAAGATATCGGGAAGTGGTGCGACTTCCATAAGAGCCCCTAGCATAACACTGTTGATTTCCTCTCGAAGCAGTCATTGGTGGCTAAGGTTAAATCCTTTAAATCAGATGCGGGTTTCGACTCTAAGTCAGAACCAGAAAGGGGGAGACAGATCATTGACATAGAACCCAGTGCTCCAGCCCATTGAACCAGACAAGCTAGAGGAAGACAAGCGCATTTTTCATTCACATATGTGGGTGAAGGGTACCCCACTGCACTTCATCATTGATAGAAGTAGCCAAAAGAACCTCATCTCTACAGAGGTTGTCAAGTGACTCGCCCTGCCAACAACACTGCACCCGCATCCCTACACCATCGGATGGCTCCACTAAGGAAGCGGCATCCGCATCAGCTAACAATGTTGCCTGTCATATGAAATCAAGCCCTTTAAAGACGAGGTATTGTGTGTTGTTTCCCCTCTTGAAGTTTGTAATTTTATTTTGGGCCAACCATATTTATGGAAAATTCATGTTGTATATGAGTCTAGGCCTCGCAGTGTTATTATTACTTTGAACAAGAAATTGTATAGGATACCCGAGGCAGTCCCACCAAGTGATATTTCCTTGATCTCTACCAAGCAATGCAGAAAGGTCATCTCTTAGACAAGGAATTTTGTCTTCTTCGTTATTCACTCTTACAATGAGTGAAATATCGTAGCCACATCCAGGGTCTTCGCGGCCGACCTCTCCACATAGTAGAAGAAAGTGGATAAGGTCGTGGAAGAATACTCAGATATCTTCTCCTCACCTACCGGGACACCTTTGCACTGCTAGGTCAAGCACCCCATTGATCTGACCCCCGACGCAGAACTGCCCAATGGACCAGTCTACTGTCGCTCTCTATTAGAGAATGAGGAGATCAAGCGACAGCTCCAAGAACTGCTCGACAAGGGGCACATTCGTCCTAGTTCATCACCTTGTATAAGCCCAATCGTGCTGGTACAAAAGAAACATGGAACCTGGCGACTCTGCATTGATTACTCAACTCTGAATAAAATCACAGTCAGAAACCGATGCCCGATTCCCCGAATCGACAACCTCCTTGATCAGCTCACAGGGGCCAGATACTTCAGTAAGATTGATCTAAAGTCGGGCTACCACCAGGTCCTGATAGAACAGAGAGATATGTATGGAATACCTCCTTCAAGTCAAAGGAAGGTCTTTTTGAATGGTTGGTCATGCCCTTTGGTTTGACAAATGCTTCAGTGACTTTCATGAGGATGATGGATGATATCCTGCGACCATTCACCAATAATTTTGTAGTGGTGTATATGGATGACATCCTCATTTACAACAAGACTTGGGAAGAACACTTGCAACATATTCAGCAGGTTCTGCACACCCTGTGACAACACCAACTCTACGCCAACTTGGAAAAATGCTCCTTCGGCATGGACAGGGTTCATTACCTAAGCTACATCATTGATCAACATGGTGTACATGTGAATGCAGCCAAAATCTAAGTCATCCGTGACTGGCCATCCCCAACCACACTCACTGAGCTTCGGATTTTCTTGGGCCTTACCAATTTCTACCGCAAGTTTGTGTTGGGATTTTCTCATATTGCATGGGCCCTCAACCAAGTAACCATGGATGGTGGTAAGAAGAAATTTGTGTGGGATCGGTCCCAACAAAAAGCATTTGATGATTTGAAGCAACGCTTGTGCTCAACCCCAGTACTTTCACTATCGGACCTGCAACAACTCTTTGAGATCGAGACATATGCTTCAGACTATGTTGTGGGCATCATTCTCACTCATCATGGCCACCCTGTGGCCTATCATAGTGAGACACTATCAGATGTTTTCTATAAGTACCCTACTTATGACAAATAAATGTACTCCATTGTGCAAGCCTACCACCAGTGGAGACATTACATTCTTGGGAAGGAGATAGTCATCCACACTAATCATAAGCTACTACAGTTCATTCATACACAAGGAAAATTATAGAATGACCTCCATCATAAGTGGTCCACGTACTTGCAACAATTCCACCTCAACATCAAGTATAAAACAGGGAGCACCAACTGTGTCCCTCATTGCCTCAGCAGACCTCCAGTCACGAAATTCACCACGGTGCTAGACTCTTGTGGCCATGAGACCTCTGGATGGCCCCAATTCTATGAGACAGACCCAAACTTCGCCACCACCTACCAAATGTTGGGTGAAAACACAGTTATCGCTAATTTCCATCTTCAAGATAAGTTGTTGTGCCGTATGGGCCATATCTGCGTTCCATCAAGCGAGCGAGCGAAACTGATCTGGGAAGCCCACTACAGTCAGGTGGTAGGACACTTCAGCATCGAAAAGATAGTGGAAATGTTGCAGAAACATTTATACTAGTCGAAACTTCGATAGGAGGTCAGCAAGTATATCAGGTCCTGCACTGCATGCATGATTACCAAACCAACCACTAAGAAATAGAGCCTTTACACCCCTCTTCCTACTCCAAACATGCCATGGGAATCCATCTCAATGGACTACATGTCGGGCCTCCAGTCCACCAAGCGGAGCAGTAACTGTGTTTTTGTGGTTGTGGATCTCTTTTCTAAGATGGTGATTATGGCCGCCTGCAAGAAGAGCATCACAATAGAGGCGAATGCCAAGCTCTTCCTCGAATGAGTCTGGGTACATTTTGGAATCCCACAAACCATTGTCTCAGATCAGGATAGTCGATTTCTCAGCACATTCTAGTCAATCCTCTGGTCACTGTTGGACACAAAGCTCACCAAATCCATGACCTTCCACCCCTAGACAGATGGCCAAACCGAGGTCATAAATTGAATGATTGTGCATATCCTGCACATGTATAATTCCAAGCACCCTCGCACATGGGATGAGAGTCTCCCCTATGTTCAACATAGCTACAATTGAGCCCTACATAGCTCAACTGACCACAACCCCTTTCAGGTGGGGTTGGGATTCCAACCATTGGGTCCCATAGATGTTGCACTACCCCTTGCGGTCACCTCGACTGACTCATCTCCTGCTCCAACAGAAGTTGAAAAATCCACCTGGTTCATTGAGCGGATCCAGTACATCCGCCACCAGGTTCAGGATATCCTACAGAAGTCCAATGACAAGTACAAGCAGTGTCATGATCAACATCGGGTGCCACATAATTTTCAGGTGGGCGACAAATTTTGGTTGCACTTTTAGAAAGAGCACCTTACAGGACCCCATCGGAAGCTTCGCCCACTCTATTATGGGTCGTACACCATCAACAAGGTTGTGGGTGATAATTATATCGAGCTCAACATTCCTCCTTTCCTTGGCTTGCACTCAGTGTTCAACCATTACTTCCTGAGGTGGGAGGATTGATCCATATGGATGTCAGTGGCCTCCCACCTATTCCAATTGTCTCATTTTGGTAGTTTTCCATTTTGGCAGTTTTTTCCCTAGTTTTCAGGTCCCTGACTTGCGGGGCTGTTTTGAGGTCCTAAAAAACATTTTTTTAGGGTTCTCCACAGTCAGAATGACCTTTTAAAAATAGCAACAAAATGTTTAGTCATCGTATAGACCTTTCCAATGGGCTATCGTGCGCCTAAAACGGAGATCGTATGCAAAAGTTACGACCCTGGGAAGTTGATGTACTAACTTAACCAAACGGGGCCCACATGACTTTTAGTGCTTCATCTCCTAGGGTTAGGTTTTTTGGATGTCTAGGGTTTTTGACATTCTTTTTTATTGTAAAAAGGCCTTCAGAGCCTCATTGTAATCATCTTCTTGTGAATGAGCTTAGTCGTCACATCTCTTCTTAGAGATAAGCCGCCACCATTCTAGCAAGCTTGTTTCCACTGCATTTTACAATTTCAACTTATTTCCTTATTGAATAGAAACCAGTTTTATTGTATATATGTTATTTTTTGTTAAACATCTTTTGATAATAACCTGTATTCATTTCGTCCTGCAAATATATTATGGATCAGTGGTATCAGAGTGGTTTGCTCCTTGTCGTTCTTAATGCATGTCCCCAACGAGGTTAGGGTACAAAGAATTGGGTCTCAAGCTTGTTTCTCTTGAGGAAAAAATCTCTCACACGCCCAAACGACCTCTCATGGAAGAAGAAAATAAAGACGACAGGACAGGAGATCCCTTCAAAATGTTGCTCGAGGAAGCCCTCATGCAATAAAGGAACGAGATGATGGATAGTTTTGAGCAAATCCTTCGACAACTACCAACATGCAACACATCTTCCTCAAACGGAGGCGTCGCCCCCTTCAAGGTAAAAATCAACTTCGATATTCCTATATTTGAAGGTCAGATAGACACAGATGCAATAGACAAATGGTTGAATCTGTTAAAAGGGTATTTCTCTATCCATAATTTCTCAAATAGAGAAAATATTACTTTTGCGCTCCTCAAAGTCATCCCCCATGTCAAATATTGGTGGGAAACTTTTTGTGAGAAAAAGGAAATAGAGGAACCCTCATTATTTACAGTCACAGTCACCTAGGAGTCCTTCAGGGATTCTATTAAGAAAAAATACTACCTTGTTGGAAGTTATGACGACTAGTACACAAAATGGACCACACTGCAGCAAGAAAGAGACCAAGCGGTGTCCGAGTTCACAAATATTTTCCATACCTTGCGCACTAAGCTGGGTATCAAAGATTATAATCGACATCTAGTGCTCAAGTATCGTGGTGGTCTGCATAGATACATCTAGGCTGAAATGGAGTTTCTAGACATCTCATCCTTGGGCGTGGCCTACCGATACCACACAATGTTGTTGTTGCACCTGCCTCATTCTGTTTCCATATGATGATAATGTTGTTGTCTCAGCCTCGTGCTGATGATTTTGTTGTATCAACATCGTGCTGATAATGTTGTTGTTTCAGCCTTGTGTTGTTGATGATGTTGTATCAGCCTCATGTTGTTGATGATGGTGTACCAGCCTCGGGTTGGTGATATTGTTGCTTTAGTGTTATGCTAATTGATGTTGATGTTTCAGCTTCATGCAAATGATGATGATGATGCTATTTGAGCTCCATGCTATGAACGATGATGATATTGATGATGAGAAAAACTTCCAATGATTTGTATATATGATAGTCACTGTTTCAAATGTTGATGATGTTGCAACCCTCTCTCTCTCTCAGGATGATGTTGTACTAGGTTATGCTAGTAGAATACCCTTCTCGTTAAGGAGGAGTGTTGAAATATTGTAACTTCAAAGAATATTCTAATTATATTTGAGTTATTATATTATAGATCAAATCCCCTTTTGTGGATTGATCATGTCGGGTCTTGTATAAGACCAAATCCCCTTTTTTTGATTGGTCAAACCATATTTATATGGTGTTATTTGTAAATTCAGCCCCTAGGGTTTATAAAGTGGTTTTAACCACTCTTGGAAGAATTTGGTCGTACTAAGTGAAAAGACATAACCCTAACACCTCCTCAACTAGTATTTATAAGTAAGGATGGTGCCTCATTTACTCACTCACACTTCTAGTGCGCATCTTTTGAAGGAAGCTACAGTTGCAAGAGGAAGGACAAGAGAGGCGCATGCTCAGTCCTAGTTTATTCTTGGTGGTTTGTTCTTAGTCTTGGCATTGTATTGGCAATCTATTATTGAGGAACATTTTGCTGGGTTTTCTCCCCCATGAGGGTTTCCCAGGATCAAATGATGTGTACATTGTGATTGCATTTCTTTCAGTGATCCTCTCTATGCTATTGTTTTGTAAATGCATTGAATTCTCTAGTAAATTGAAAATAACCTAATAACAACATAAAATTTAACACATATTCCACCACTAAAGGTAAACCTACAATGGAAGAGTTTTGTCCAAAACCCCAACAAAAACGTTGGCTACAAAGAGCACTCAGTAAGATATCAAATAATAATAATGAGAAGTGAGGGGTTACCCTTCTTTTATACTTTTCAAACCCCTTCTAGATCCTTCCTCCATGCCTTCTAGAACTTCCCCTTTTGGACTACATCAATCCTTCTAGATATTTCTCTTTTTTGACCAAATCAAATGTAACTTCTAGAATTTTCTCCTTTTTGACTAAATCAAATATAACCCCTATTTTCCCTCCAATTTTCACTTTAGGATTAAAAGTCACTTTAATAATAATTAAGTAACTTATTAATTTAAAGTTACTTTACTTTCCTTTATTTAATGTCACTTTAATAATATAATATCTCCTAACTAAGCAACATTAAATTGCCCCCTTTTCCCTCCTATTTCTCCTCTAACAAGCCACGAGAGTCCCTCCTTCTACAAACCAAGGAACTAAAAAATGGGGACATGACATTTTGGTACATGCCATAGTTATGGGAGTAAGATAGGGGGTGAAATTTCATGCTCGATCGTAAGTAGCTCTAGGCTTCAATTCCAGGGAAGAGTTACCATTCCATGAACCATTCAAAGAATAAAAAGGAGAGTGATGGGCACTTTGTTGTGTCCAAATCCCTTTTTGTAAATCATCCATTAAACTCAACCTATTATAATTGAATTTATAATTGGATTGTAATACCTCAAGGCTGAGCCCTGCTAAATTGTAAACATGTTTTGTGGGCCGGTGAGCCAAGTGATTATAAGCTAGGAGGCTTATGTGATGTTAAGGCCAGAGAGCCTAGATGATAAAGGCTAGTGATCCTATTTTTGTATATGTAATAATGCATATCATTAATATAAAATACGTCGTTGTGTGTAGACCAACCACAAAGAAATATTTATGGGGGACTAAGCTCCACTAGGTTGGGTAGGGGGGGGGTGCTATGAGACTGGAAAAAAGGGCTAAGCTTAAGAGATCAAACCCAAGAGAATAATATATATTTATTTTCCAAAGGTTGTGATGAGGATATTAATTTATCCTAAGTTTTTCTTGGAAAGGAGATGAATCCCAAGTGGAGGGACTCGTGCTCCAGGTAACCTACAAATGATCTTTTAACGACAATGGTTGAGTTATTATGCATGAGTTATTTTACCATAAGGAAGCTGAATGAAAGAGGAATAATTATAGAAGGAAACATAACAGCCATAAGATAATATGAAGATCTGAACATAAGCATGAAGAACAACAAACCATAAACACCAATGTGATAACGAAATTCGACAATCTTGCCTACGTCTCCGAGCCTGTGTATCAGTGGGATTTCTTATTTCTCTTCAAATCTTTTCAAGTACATAATGAAAGTTCCAATGGATTACAACAATGAGCCGGTCATGTTCTACCAGATCTCAAGAACCCATCAAAACTAACAACACTGAAAATGGATGCACGAAGCTTCTAGAAATGGTGCGCTCCTCGATAACTTCCCTACATAACAATGGCCTTGGCTAAAAAATTATGTAGCATTTATCTACTCTAAACCTCCTCTATGGCTTCAAGAAGACCTGGTTTATATAGGCCTGAAGTTGGTAACCATATCCCAACTTCCCCCCAAGATATGGCCTCAAAAAGGGCCCAAAATCCTCCAAAAATGACCAAAACTCCTCAAAACTGCTGAGAAAATCAATTAAAATCATATCATAATGTGTAAAACCCAATTTTTGGCTCAAAATAGGTGCAACCCCCCAAAATTTGGACCCTAATCGCATGTGCGCTACCCATGTGGCCTAGCACCAAACGCAATCTCCTTACATGTTGGCCCCTGGTCATTTTCATTGCCATATGCCCATGGTCCAGGCTTCCACACGCCATACAGTTCTATTAGACCCCCTGGTCCTTGTCCTTTGGTTATGCCCCCTGGTTGCCGAGCTAGCCTGACCGACCGGGGCTAACCCTTAACTTCCACGCCAACACACAAACTCCAGTGCCAAGTGTCAACGGAGGGTGGTTGTATGCTATCCAATAGGATAAGAGGTTGGAGCATAACCTACGCGAAAACACATATGACATAGCAGGGTTCCATGGTATGGTATTATGGATGTACATCGGGGCTGGGGATAAGCCCTAGCCCTTACTCCACCAAATTAGCATACATTCCACTTTAAATAATAAAATGACACTATAGCTATCAGGGAACACCGAGGGTGGGCTGGCTAGCTAGCCCGACCCTGCCAAATCACTTGCCCAGACTAGAGGTCGTGGGTTAAAATCCCTTGCTCTCCATAATTTTACCAAAACAAAAACCAATAAATGGGTGCCACGTGGCAACCCATGTCTCGGCCACGTAGAACCTTCCCATTCGATCAATGAATGCCATGTGTCACTCAGTCATTCGACCAGGTGTTTTCCCAAGTGTCTGCCACTATATCTGACACATATTCCATGTTTCGTACGACTGTACGACCCTTACACGTCAGTCGTACATACGTGCACGTGTCACCCTTGCAGTGGTGACATGTGTCACTCCATGATTGGTCCACTTGTACCGACATGTCATCAGTTTGTACGCCCAATCATCACACTTGCCATGTCAACACTGTACATGTCCACATTAGCATCCACGTACCCTTCCATGTCAGTTGTACGACCATACGACCTATACAGTTAGCTGCCACGTGGAACTGTACGGACTGTGCAGTCATCATTTTTTTCCTGTTTGGCCAAATGAACATATCACAATATCTGGAGCATACAATTTTCATTTCAGCCTGTTCAAGTTGCATTGGGTTTGTATCGACGAGGCATACGCACACGTCCATTTTTAAGAGATTCTGGTCACTTTTATTTTTAGGCCTTTCTGAGCCCCATATGGCTCCTAGATCCAATTCTGGATCACCAGGAGAGCCATGTGTCAATCAAGGCACATGCATATAAAAGTGGGGAAAATCATTGTTTGGTGGGCTGGTCAGGGAGTTTTTCCATCTTGCCATCCACACACCTAGAGACTGAGCACGTAGATAACCTTCCCCTCCATCATCGAACCTGTTAATGAATGCACAGGAGGGAAAACCTATGAAGAATTGAGTTAAACTATACTTCCTAAGAAGCACATTCATCCTGTACATTGCATGAGACTATGTTGAACCTTAGTGGTCTGATGTTTCTTCCATCATTTGTTCCATACCAAGTTCTGTTGCTGCCATCGCCCTTACCTGTTTGGCTTAGGAGCTGGATAGAAGAAGCAGGTTGTCAGGAATGTGAGCAATTCTCTTCAGGTGAGAGAGATTGTTGTGAAGTGAATTCTCCTGGAGGAAGCCCAATAGCAGCTATATAGCTCACAGAATTCTTGTCTGTCATGTTGCTGAAGCCCTGTAAGGGAAGTGGAGTAGCCGATGGACTCCTGAACTGTGTAGGTGTATACTTCCTGCGGTGGGACAGGCATGTGGGGAATGAGAGGTTGTGAGTTGTGTGCATAAGTTGGCTCCTGGGAGGGAATCCTTCCTGTTGTACTATGTGACTTCCCATAGTCTCTTCCTAGCCTACGAATCCCTTACCCGGGTGGAGTTTAGTCCCACCTTGGGGGTGACCCACTACTGAGAGTGATGAGCAGTGTGGACTAAGGCTGGGAGGTTCATGGAAGTTCTGCACATAGTTGGTGGATATTAATTAAAAGATAATTATCAATTGTGTTAATGTCACGTTGTGTTTAAGTACATGTCTGTTATTTATAAGAATTGCATGTGTTTGTTGCATGTATGTTTTACTGTTAATTCTGCATAAATATGTGTTGTAGCAGAATGTTTATGTCTGTTTAAATTTACATTATAAATGTATGTTAACAGAAAGTAGATGTTGTTTTTAATTTATTAAGTATGATATTTTCCACAAATGAAAATCAGTCTTTCTGTAAGGTGGCATGGCCCGGCCCTGGGATGGTTGGGGACACTACAAATTTATATCAGTGCATGAAATTTTTTCATTGGCATGACTGGATTTGAAGGCCGAGGTATGTTACAAATTGGTATCAGAGCCCAAGGTTTCAACATTGAACCTGGATGGGCCACGAATGTGGAATTTGGAGTCAAAATTCCATAAGTATTTGATGTACAAGTGCTAGAGTGGCATTGAGAGATCTCTTGGGTGGTAATGGAAAGATCAAAAGGTATAATGGTTTGAGAAAGTCAACAGAGAAAAGAGATCACCGTAATTGTGGGTTTGGAACCACAAAATTTAAATTTGGGCCGTTGGATTTGTTCGGGAAGGGACAAACCCCTCACAATCGTCAGATCTGGGGAAGGTGCATGGAGGTTAAGCACAAAAGTCCTTTGGACTTCACCCCTCCGACCGTTTTAAAACTTTAACAGAGAAAATTGTCGAAGCCCAAAGCTCCGAAGTCCCAAAGTCTAGAACCAAGATGGACCGTCCATTTCCAGGGACGTGTGTCCGCAGATTAAACAATGTTCAGAATTTCGGTAGTTTGGGGGTTGTGTGGTGTTCAACAACGAAATCCTCCGAAGTCATGAAATTCAGAACCAATATGGACCGTCCATTTCCATGGATGTGTGTCTGCAAATTAAGCAATGTTCATACTTTCGTCAGTTCGAAAGTTGTGGGGTGTTCAGCAGTGAAATCCTCCGAAGTCCTGAAGCACTAGAGTGACTTGCACTTGATTCGGAAGTTCGACATTCGGGATTTATAAGGTGTGCTACAATAGAATCTCCCGAAGCGCTAAGTGTCGAAGTCTCGAAGTGTCGGATATGATGTGGCATGATGATGTCACCTAGGATGACATGGACCTACCCTTAGTCTACCATGTGTCACTTGTTTTTGTACTTTTGATAGGCCTTTATTACCATTTGGGACCTGACACATGTCGCTTGTCGACGAGGCCACGTGTTGGCACCGTATTGATGACAACAAAACTAAGGAAGGTTTGGAAAATTCGGTAGTTCGATGTTCAGAGGAAATGAAGGAAGGAGTTGTGAAATCCTCTAAAGCTCGAAATGTCGAAGTACCAGAGTGCCTAAAGGACGTGGCTTGATTACATAAAAAAAAGTGGCGTGGACCTATTTGGAAGTTCAACATTCGGGAGTTATAAGGTGTGATGGAATGGAGTCTTCCGAATTCCTGAAGCACCAAAGTCCCGAAATTCTAGAGTACCACAGTCTAGGAGTTCAGACGTTTTGAAGTGTTTTAAGGATGAAACCCTCCGAATTCTCGGAGCTTCGAAGTCAATAAATTATGGAGGTGATGCAATCTACTGACATCACCTCGGGTGATGTGGACACACGGGATACGTGCCACATGTCATCATTTTTCAAACGGTTCAAAGATTGGTCGAGCCAATTGGAACAGGACACATGTCACCGGTCAGATATGGCCACGTGTCCAATCCTTTTTTTACACCACATAGCACCCCTTGGTACATGGTTGCTAACGAAGACTCTAGGAGTTCACCAATTCGGAAATTTGGGAGGCAATGCAAGATGGAGCCTCAGAACTCCTGAATCCAGGAGTCTCGGAGCTCTTGTTGACCGTTGATCTAAACAGGGAATGAGGACCGTCGATCAATGTGTCCTCTGAGTATTTGGAAATTCAGTGCTTGGGAGGTTGGAGGTGTGTAGGTATAAAGTCCATCGAAGCTCGAAGTTCTGAAGTCACGGAATACCGAAGTGACATGGCATGCCGAAATCACCTAGGGTGATGTGAACCATTGTAAGAATGCCACGTGTCAATTTGTTTCATTCCTTTGGTATGTGTGTTGTACCAATGAGAATCATACCTCTGCCAACCATTAATTAGACCACGTGTGACGTGTTAGTTTAGCCACGTGTCCACTCCTTGTTTTCGACACGTAGCACCCCCTTGGTGTCTGATTTTGATAAGACTCTGAACGTTTAGAGATTTGGCATTTGGAGGAAAGGATTGTGATGAAGGCAGATATTTTGAAGCCCAAAGCTCTGAAGTGTCGGAGCTCCGAAGCTCTGAAGTGTCGGAGCTCCAAAGCTCCGAAGAAGCAGTTGTTCGGAAGTTTGCCACTTCGGAGTTCAGAGGAAATGTGGTGAGGTGAAAGAAAAAACTCTGAAGCTAGAAGTTCTGGAGCCCCGAAGGCCCGAAGCACGATAAAATTGCCTTGCAGCGAGCACTCGATCACAACCCGTGGTCACATGTATTCGAGGGCCAAAGAAAAAGGGCTTAAAGAAGGAGCATGTGAGGTTCTTGATTGTATAGACCTGCACCAAGAAATGTAAAGGCCTGTGAACCTGAAGAGAAGGATCCAACAAGGGTCCAAGAAAAAAATTCAGCTCTAGAACAAGATCACTTGTGCAAATATTAACTTCACGAGAAGAACGATTTTCAGATTACCATAACTCTCTACTCATGAGTCATATTCGAGCATGAAAGTAGGCGTTAGAAAGGTATTGAACAATAGAATATAACTGTTTGCCCAGAAATTGGATATCAACCGTCAAACTCATAGGAAATCAGTAAAAGGAAGTCTGATATATATTATTGAACCAGAATGGTTCAAGTTCTCATGAAATTATTAAGAACAATTAGACCAACAAAGTTTTGTTGGCTGCACATTTTTGCAGAGTTAACAATTATCAAGTAGAACAAAATCATCATAGAGTGCAGAGAGATGAAGGATGCACAAGAGACTTACAATAAGGAAGATGAGATTAGAGGAATGGATGTCCATTTGGGAGTTGAAGGAACAAACTCCAATGGACATGGAGAAGAAAAGGATGAAAACTTAAATATCGCAGAAACCATTAGAAATTTGCAGAAAGATGTCCAAAGTCACAAGGTTGATAATGAAATGATTATGTAAGCCAAGGAGCAACAGGAATACTTAAACATGAATTTAATGCAATGCCTGGATAGAATTGAAAATAAGTTGGATAAGGAGAGTGGCTCCAACAAATCAAGAAGCCACAGGACCCCTGAGGGAAAAGGAAGATCAAGGACTGGTAGCAGACATCACCACCACTCCCAAGGACATTCCAATAGGAGAGCGCACAATAACTCAATTCCATATCATGTCAGGAAGCATCATAAGAGGTCTGGGGTGGATGAACTGTGAGGAGAAATGAGCAAGATTAAACCTCCTATCTTTGATGGAGAACACAAGAAAGATGAAGATGTCAATACATGGCTATTGGGCATGAGAAAATACTTCCAACTGCATAATTATTCTTCTCATGCAGAAGGAAGAATTGCTATTTATAAACTAAAAGGAAAGACATACATGTGGTGGGATCATCTTTTGTAGCTGCATCACATCAGAGAGAAGAATGTTACATGGAAGGAATTCAAGAAGAGTTTTGAGAATGAATACTTGACCAAGAGGTATTATGACAAAAAGATGAAAGAGTTCTTCGAAATCAAACTGGGAAATATGACCATTGATGAGTATGAAAGGATATTTTTAGAACTATTGAAGTATGTCTCCTTCATCAAATATGAGACAGTTAAGATCCAAAGATACTTAAGTGGGCTGCCATCTTTCATCAGTGATAAAATTCAGTATGTTGATCCTAAAAATTTGGAGGAAACCATAAGAGGAGACAAGTTCTTATACAATCAACATAAGGGAAATCCTACTTTCCAAAGATCTTTGGAAGACAAGAATAAATTCAAGATGGAGTAGAGGAAGAAGGGGAACAAGCCACCCTTCTTCAGAAACAGTTCTCAGAGACAACAAACCCTTAGAGAGCCCAGAGTGACTGAGACAAGTGGGCAAAGGCCAAGGCAGACACTCATTCAATCTTGGGGTTGTAAAGGAGATCATATGTATAAATATTGTCCACATATAAGTGATAAAGTGAGAGTTGTCCACAATGTACAGCAAGTTGAAACAATGGAAGACATGGGAAAAAGTGTTCCAAGGATCTACACAACCCTGAACAATAAGCAAGCAGAGTTTCAATCACACATGATTGAAGTAGAAGGTATGATCAATAACCATGCCTTTACTATTTTAATATATTCAGGAGCTATTCATGACTATATAGATCCTAAGGTAGTGTAAATATTGCAAATGCCAAGAAGAAAGCATGGGAAATCTTGGCTAGTGCAGCTGGCTACATGAGCCAAGAGAAAATTTCTTGAGCTAGTTAAATCATGTCCAATGGACATGAATGGGCTGGGTACCAAGGCCGATTTGAACATCCTTCCCTTGGGTTCATACAAGGCATTTACTTGCCTAATTGGTATGGATTGGTTGGACCAACACCATGATATATTAGATTGTCATAACAAGGCATTTACTTGCCTAAATGAGGAAGGGAACCCAAGAACAATCCAAGTAATTCCTAGGGCATCTACTGTCCAAGAGATCTCAACAATGCAACTGAATAAGTGTTATAGAAAGGGATACCAAATAATTGCGGTTCATATGGAGGAAGAATCTAATAATAAGGTGCCAAATCTTGAAGATCATGTGGTCTTGAAATATTTTGAGGATGTGTTCAAGGAGATATCGGGATTACCTCCTAAAAGAGATGTTGATTTCTCTATAAATCTGATCCCTGGAGAAACTCCAATATCAAAGACTCCCTATCATATGAGTACACCAAAGATGAAGGAGTTTCAAATGCAACTTGAAGAGATTTTGAAGAAGGGGTATATACGCCCAAGTGTTTCACCTTGGGGTGCCCCAGTTTTATTTGTAAAGAAGAAGGATGAGACATTGAAGAAAGTAACTATAAAGAACAAGTATTGTTTTCCCAGGATTGATAATCTCTTTAATCAGTTGAAGGATGCAAGGATATATTCAAACATCGATCTCAGATCTGGTTATCATCAATTAAGAATCAGAGATGAAGACATCAACAAGACTTCCTTCAGGACAAGGTATGGTCATTACGAATTCACAGTGGTGCCATTTGGGCTATCAAATGTGGTAGGTGTTTTCATGTGCTTGATGAATGGTGTTTTCCGGGAATACTTAAACAAGTTTGTCATTTTCTTTTTGGATGAAATCCTTGTATATTCCAATTCAGAAGAAGAACAAGAGCATCACTTGAGGATGGTGTTACAAGTGTTAAGAGAGCACCAGTTGTATGCCAAATTGAGCGAGTGCTCATTTTATCAGAATCGAATTCACTATTTGGGGCATATAATATCCGAAGAAAGGATAGCAGTAGACCCTGAAAATATTGAAGATATTAAAGGGTGGACAACACCTAAGAATGTGACAGAATTTAGATCCTTCATGGGTCTAGTTGGCTACTACAAAAGATTCATTGCAGGGATTTTGAGGATTGCTCACCCGATCACTTCCTTGCAAAGGAAGGGCGTGAAGTTTGAACAGACAACAAAATGTGAAAGGAGATTCCAACAATTGAAGTAGTTGTTAACCAGTGCTCCAATTCTGAGAATTGCAAATCTAAATGAAGATTTCTTGGTTTGCACATATGCATGCAAAGGAGGACTTGGTGGAGTCCTTAGTCAGAATGGATTTGTGGTATGTTTTGAATCCAGAAAATTGAAAGAGAATGAGTGACTCTACGCCACTCATGATTTGGAGTTGGAAGCCATAATACACTCCTTGAAGAAGTGGAGGAAATACCTCATGGGAAAAAAAATTGATCTGAGGACAGACCATAATGGTATGAAATATTTGTTTGATCATCCAACTTTAAATGGCAGGCAGAGAAGATGGTTAAAATTCCTCTGTGAGTATGCCCTTGATATCAAGCACATCAAAGGAAAATAGAACAAAGTGGATGATGCACTTAGCAGGAGAGTGCATGACTTGCACACTACAACCATTAGCATGTATCAAACTGATCTTAAAGGCATAATTTTTGAGGCTGCAAAACCAGATTTGCAGTGCATGGAATTAGTCACAAAATTACAGCAAGGTAAAATGTAGTAGAAGGTTGAAGATAATAAATTAGGAATTGATGAAATTCTCTTGCACAAGAACAAAATTTATGTACCCAATTCTCATGAATTGAGGAGTATGATCTTGAAAGAGATGCATAATGTACCTTATGTTGGACACCCAGGATATCAGAAAACCATTACAACTGTCAAGAGCCAATACTATTGGCCAGGCATGAAAAAGGAAATTGTTGAGTACTTTGCTAAATGTCTGGAGTGTCAGAAGTTCAAGACTGAGCATAGACACCTAGCAGGGTTTCTGCAGCCATTTCCCATTCCTATGTGGAAGTGGGAAGTGGTGACAATGGATTTCATCACCAAATTTTTCAGAACAAGCAAGCGACATGACTCTATCATGGTGGTGGTGGATAAGCTTACTAAAGCTGCCCATTTCATTCCAATGAAGATTACTCACAAGGAAACCAATGTTGCTTATATTTATATGAAGAAAGTAGCACGCTTGCATGGCATACCCAAGAAAATTGTGTCTGACAGAGACCCAAAGTTCACCTTGAAGTTATGGAAGGGATTATTCAAAGGGTTTGGAACAAATCTAAAATTCAATACAGCTTATCATCCCAATTCTAATGGGAAAACAGAAAGGGTGAACCAAGTGATAGAGGATATGCTTGTTAATGCTTAAGCCATTATTATAGTTGTTTGCATTTCATTAGATAACAATAGCATAATCCAAGATCACTGAGAAATACACAATCACAAGCGACACAATATTTATCCCGGGAAACCCTCTAGGGGAAGAAAACCCAGCAAAACTTCCTTAATATAGATAGCCAATACAATGCCAAGAGATCTCTTAAACTAATACAGAAATTCCTCTCCCAGATATGCACCACTCTCTCTCTCCTTCTTCTCCAGCAGCAGTTCCGAAACTTGTCTCTCAATGAGCAAGTGAGTTGTGTGTCTAAGTGAGGCGCTGGCCTCTTTATTTATACAAGTCTGGCACGTGTGAAGTGTCTCTTCACTGGCAGGGCCGACTTCTCAAACTAGGTGGGTAAACCCACCTTTATTATATTTATGGGCCTCTTTAATATCTGTTGGGGCTGACTTCTTATTCTGCCTATTACAATTGTCTTTTGACCAATCCGCAAAATGGGATTTGGTCCTATTACAATAACCGACATGATCAATCCACAATGGAGATTGATCCTATGAATAATATATCAATAATAATAAGAATACACTTTGTAGTTACATTATTTCAACACTCCCCCTTAACAAGAAGGGTATTCTTCAGCAGCATCATGCGCGAGAGAGAGTACAGCATCATCAACAACATCAAGTAGGTGAGAGGACAACATCATCAATATCATCTTGGAACAATGACTGGCGTATCTATAAATCATCGAAAGTTTTCTTCATCGGCAGCATCGTCATTCTCAAAGGAATGCCATCATCATCTGCATCAATATGTATTAGTATAAAAATTGATACATCATCATCATCACAGCAAAAGGATGGCTCATCATAATACAAGACTGGATTTACGTCATAGCTATCAAGCTGGAAGATCAGTACTTGTCTCATCTCAATGTCTTTCTTTACATCACAACACTCAAGCTGGAAGCAAGATACTAGACTGGCTTTACATCACAGCTATCAAGCTGGAAGCATAGTACTAGTCTCATCTCATCGTCTTGCTTTACGTCACAGCACTCAAGTTGGAAGCAAGATACTCGTCCTGCTTTACGTCATAACAATCCGGTCGGAAGCAGGATACTAGACTGGCTTTATGTCACAGCTATCTAACTAGAAGCTCAGTGCTAGTCTCATCATATCATCTTGCTTTACATCAAAACCATCAGATCGGAAGCAAGGTACACATCCTGCTTTACGTCACAACCATCAGGTCGGAAGCAGGGAACTAGACTTGCTTTACGTCGCAGCTATATAGCCAGAAGCATAGTACTAGTCACACATCATCTTGCTTTATGTCGCAACCATCAGGTCGGAAGCAAGGTACTCATCATCTTGATTTACGTCTGACAACTAGGTCAGAAGCAAGGAACACATCATCTTGCTTTACGTCTGACAACTAGGTCAGAAGCAAGGAACACATCATCTTGCTTTACGTCTGACAACTAAGTCAGAAGAAATGAACATCTCATCTTGCTTTACGTCTGATCACTAGGTTAGAAGCAAGGAACATTTCATCTTTCTTTACGTCTGACAACTAGGTCAGAAGCAAGGTACACATCCTGCTTTATGTCACAACTACAAGGTCGGAAGTAGGGAATATCTCATCACAGCAACTACTCTCCATTTCGAGGAAGGTCCTTTCGGACTATGCCAAGCTTGTCTCGAAAGTAATCAAACTGCACACGAGATAGGGGCTTAGTCAACATGTCAGCAACCTATTCATCCGTGCTAATGTACTGGAGCTTTAAGGCTCCTCTCTGCACCATGTCACAAATGTAATGATAACGGATCTCTATGTGCTTCGTCCTGTCATGGAATACAGGATTCTCTGTCATCTTTATGCAGCTCTGGTTGTCACATAGAATCAAGGTTTCTCTCATCTCTAAGTCAAATAGGCTGGTCAGCAACTTTCGAAGCCATATAACTTCGCAGCTGGAAAAACATGCAGCAATGTATTCTGCTTCTGTTGTGCTGAGAGCAATACTAGATTGTTTCCTACTCTGCCACGAGATCATAGCTGATCACAAACTAAAACAACATCTTGAAGTGCTCTTCCTGTCAAAAACACTTCCTGCCCAATCTGCATCAGTATATCCACTCAATGTGAAATTATGATCTCCATCATAGTTGAGACCATAATCTATTGTACCTTTAAGGTACCTCATCACATGTTTTGCAGCCACTAGGTGAACACGTCTAGGTTCTACCAGAAATTGACTCAAGGTGTTCATGGAAAAACAAATGTCTAGTCTGGTGTTCGTTAGGTACATCAGTGATCCAATAATCTATCTGTACAGTGTGGCATCAATCAACTTTGACGAAGTATCAACTAGCAGCTTCAGCTTCGCTTCCATGGGTGTATTCATGGGCTTGCATTCCAACATGTCGAATCTCTTCAAGATTTCAACCGTGTACTTCCCTTGGTTAAGGAAGATCTTCTCAGGACTCTGCCATACCTCAAGACTTAAGAAATAATGCATTAGGCCAAGGTCTTTCATTTCAAATTCCGAGGCAAGTCTCTTTTTACATTCAGTGATGAGCTTTTCTTCTCCAGTTAAGAACAAGTCATCCACATATAACAGTAAGATTACTGGCTCATTGTTCATGATTTTGAAGTAGAGGTTAGAGTCTGATTTACTCTTGGTTAAGCCTAAGCTCATCAAGAAACTGTCTATACAGACATGCCAAGCTCTAGGAGCTTGCTTCAATCCATATAAGGATTTCTTCCATCTGCAGACATGAGACTTCATGTCTTCAACCTCAAATCCTTGAGGTTGCTCTATATACACTTCCTCTTCGATGACACCGTTTAGGAAAGCTGTCTTCATGTCCATCTGGTGCAGCTTCCACTTCATCTTAGCTGCAAGAGCTATGATGGTTCTAATCGAAGTGTATCCAGCCATAGGAGCGAATGTCTCTTCATAGTCAATGCCTTCCTTTTGGGAAAATCCACGAGCGACAAATCTTGCTTTATACTTCTACTTCCATCAGCAGCATGTTTTATTTTGAAGAGCCATCTGGAGGATACCACATATTTATTCTTTGGTCTGGGAACTATTTCCCATACTTCATTCTTCATTATGGATTGGTATTCCTCTATC
>JASDQU010306140.1:56258-67602 GCA_032191745.1 Picea mariana
GGNCGAGTGCTTTCTTCAACCTATCTTCTGTACTGAGACAATACACTATCTTGATAGAAGGTTAGGTTAGAGGATAAGCTCTATGATCAACTTTTAATCCTTCTAATAATTTGATCATAGCTTCAACATGCAACATTGATCAAGATAATTTCATGACAAATATATGCATATCAGAATAATCACACCTGGGTTGCATCATTCCTCTGAATGTGTTGGATCTTGAAATCCTTCTGGATCTATGGCAAGAGATCCCTTCTCCTGCAAATACTCTTTAAAGTTTAACCATTTAAACATATGTGAGTACATACCTCTGATAGCATTTGCAGGTGGTGGCACCATCTGGAAGCAGCGGTAATCATTACCAACTCTTTAAAAACTTCAAGGGTGACTACAGCTGGTAGTACGGCTGCAACTACAACTGGTTTTGAGACTGCAACTGCAACTGCAACTTAGGGTTTTATGAGGAAACCCTAATTTTTCAAACTTCAAATTTTGAAATTCTGATCCAGGGGATAGATGCACTGAGCTAAGGCGAGTTAGCTGGAGCAGTCAGATTTATGAAAATACAACTTTTACCCCCTCAAACTTGATCTGTGGATTTCTGGACTAGTGCTTCTAGTTTTCTGGTACTTCTAGTACTCTGGTACTTCTGGTACTCTAGTTTTCTGGTACTTTGTGAAAACTAGGGTTTTACTTTCCGGGAGATCTAGCCACTGAAAAGGTGTGCTGAGAGTGTCAAAGTGATCCTTAGGGGAGGGAGCAATTTTATAGATGGTTTTGGGGCTGAAAAGATTCACCATAAAAAAGCCCTAATTTTCATGTACGACAACAGTGACGTTTTTCACTTGTGAAAGATGCTTCCTTCAGCTTGGCTCTGATACCATGTTAATGTTTAAGCCATTATTATAGTTTTTTTCATTTCATTAGATAACAATAGCATAATCCAAGATCACTGAGAAATACACAATCACATGAGACACAACATTTATCCTGGGAAACCCTCTAGGGGAAGAAAACACAGCAAAACTTCCTTAATATAGATAGCCAATACAATGCCAAGAGATATCTTAAACTAATACATAAAGTCCTCTCCCAGATATGCGCAGATGTCAAAGATTAAACAGAATTTAAAAGCTACCCAAGACAGGTAGAAAAGCTATGCTGACAAGGGAAGAACTCACAGGGAGTTTAAAGTGGGTGATCATGTATTCTTGAAAGTGAAGGCCAACAAAAGTTCCCTGAAGTTGGGAAACCATTCCAAGTTGGCCGCTAGATATTGCGGGCCTTTCGAAATCCTAGAGAGGATTGGACCAGTAGCTTATATGATTACATTGTCTGCATCTATGTCTATTCATAATGTATTCCATGTATCATTTCTTAAGAAATATATAAATGATGTTAATCATGTTACTGATTGGAATGTGATTGAGGTGGAGCAAGAAGTCACTTTTCAAATGCATCTGGTACGAATTCTGGGCCAAAAAATCAAGCATCTCCGGAATCGAGCCATATAGATTGTAAAGGTCCAATGGACCTGGTATGGCCCCGAGGACGCAACTTAGGAGCATGAAGATGTTATGCGGGAAGAATACCTGCATCTTTTTGAAGATTTTGGAAATCTTGTTGATATTATGCAAATAAGATGCACTAAGGACAATGCCTAAATAAGGGGAGGGGATTGTAATACCCCAAGGCCGAGCCCTACTAAATTGTAAACATGTTTTGTAGGCTGGTGAGCCAAGTGATTATAAGCTAGGAGGCTTATGTGATGTTTAGGCCAGAGACCCTAGATGCTAAAGGCCAGTGAGCCTATTTTGTATATGTAATTATGAATATCATTAATATAAAATACATCGCTACGAGTATACCAACCACGACGAAAGAGTTATGGGGGACTAAGCTCCACTAGCTTGGGTAAGGGAGGGGGGAGCTATGAGACTGGAAAAAAGGGCTAAGATTAAGAGCTCAAACCAAAGAGAATAATATATATTCATTTTCCAAAGGTTGTGATGAGGATATTAATTTATCCTATTTTTTTCTTGGAAAGGAGATGAATCCCAAGAGGAGGGACTCGTGCTCCAGGAGAGCCATGTGTCAATCAAGGAGCATGTAGATAAAAGTGGGGAAAACCATTGTTTGGAGGGTTGGTCAGGGATTTTTTCCATATTGACATCCACGCCCCTAGAAACTGAGCACATAGATAACCTTCCCCTCCATCATCGACCCTATTCATGAACGCACGAGAAGGAAAACCTGTGAAGAATTGAGTTAAACCGTACTTCCTAAGAAGCACAATGTGCCCGTACATTTCCTGTGCCCGTGATGAACCTTATCGGTCTGTTTTTGTTACCATCATTTGTTCCATACTGAGTCCTGTTGCTACCATCTCCCTCACCTGTTTGAATTAGGAGTTGGAAAGAAGAAGTAGGTTGTCAGGCATGTGGGTTTGAAGAGGTGAGTTGTTAGGTCTGTGGATTGAAGAAGCAGGTTGTCAAGGCTGTGAGAAACTCTCTCCATGTGAAAGAAATTACTGGGGAAGTGAATTCTCTTGGAGGAAGCCCAACAATAGCTATAGAGCTATGAGAATTCCTTTTTGGCCTGTTGTTGAAACCCTGGAAGGGAAGTGGAGAAACCGATGGATTGTTGAACAATGAAGGTGAATACTTCCCAGGGTGGAACAGGCATGTGGGGAATGAGAGGTTGTGAGTTGTGTGCATAAGTTGGCTCTAGGGAGGGAATCCTTCCTGATGTACTGTGTGACTTCCCGTAGTCTCTACCTAGCCTAGGAATCCCTTACTCGGGTGGAGTTTAGTCCCAACTCATGAGTGACCTGCTGCTAAGAGTGATGAGAAACGTGGTCTAAGGCTGGAAGGTTCGTGGAAGGTTTGCACATAGTTGGTGGACATCAATTAAAAGATAAGTATCAATTGTGTTAATTTCATGTTGTGTTTAAGCACATGTCTGTTATTTATAATAATTGCATGTTTTTATTGCATGTATGTTTTACTGTTAATTCCGCATAAATATTTGTTGTAGAATAATGTTTATGTCTGTTTAAATTTACATTATAAATGTATGTTAACAGAAAGTAGATGTTTTTAATTTATTAAGTATGATACTTTTCGAAATGAAAGTGAGTCTTTCTCTAAGGTGGCATGGTCCGACTGATCTAGGTGGATATCGGTGGCCACCCACCTTTTCCAACTCGCTCAAAATAGTTTTCTGGCAATTTTGGCAATTTGCTAATTTTAACATTTTTTAACTTTTGGGGCCATTTTGAGGGCCTAAATGAAGGTTTTTCGGGATCAAGCTTCTTAATGATAACTAAAGGCTTTGATTGAGCCCCCAAAATTAATCTCCTCGACGATACATTTCCAACGAGCTATCATGTGCCCCAAACAAAGATCGTATGCCAAAGTTACGCCCTCGGGAAGTTGATACACCAAACTACCCAAAACAAGGTCCACAAAACTGCTAGATTTTCATCTTCTGGGGTTAGGGTTTTGGATTTTATTTATGCTAAAAAGGCCTTTGGAGCCTCATTGTAAAATCATCTTCTCACAGATGCGAGTAGCCATCACATCTCTTCTCAGAGATAAGCTGCCACCATTCTAGCGAGTCTTTCTGCACTTTGTATTTTACAGTCTTTGTACATTTTCGTTCATTAATAGAAAATTGTGTATTATTGTATATCTATGTTTATGGTTGCATCTATGATACATTTCTATTGTAATATTGGATATATGAGATATCTCTATACATTTCTTTATTATATCTTCTCTCTCATTTTGTGCCGAAAATAATCCAGATCAGTGGTATTAGAGCAGGTTGCTCTTGATTGTTTTTTCTTTCAGTGCATGTCCTCGACAAGGTACGAGTACAGAAATTTGGGTCTCGAACTTGTCTCTCTTTAAGACAATTGCTCTCGCACTCCCAAGAAACCCTCCATGGTGGAAGAAAATAAAAACGATGGAGCAGACGATTCTATCAATCTGTTGCTTGACCAAGCTCTCACGCGACAGAGGGACGAAATGATGGAGAACTTTTCCCACATCCTTCAATGCCTTGCGATAGAAACATGTGTATCTTCATCAAACAACCAGTTTGGAAGAATCTCTCCTTTCAAGGTATAGGTTAATTTTGATATTCCTGTATTTGAAGGTCACATAGATGTAGATGCCCTAGACAAATGGTTAAATCTGCTAGAAGGTTATTTCTTTGTTCACCAATTTTCTAACAAGGAAAAGATCACCTTCACACTCCTTAAATATCTCCCCCATGTCAAACATTGGTGGGAAACTTACTGGGAGCAAATTTCCACAGAAGAGTCTGGAATATATGGGGTCAATCCCACTTAGGATTTTTTTGTGGACGCAGTAAAGGAACAATATTACCCTGTTGGAAACTATGAGGACCAGTATATGATATGGACCACACTGCGTCAAGAGAGGGGCCAAGAAGTTATGAAGTTCACCAATACCTTCCATACCTTGTGCACCAAGCTGGGTATCAAAGACTCTGAATGACATTTGGTTATGAAATGTCATGCGGCTCTACACAAATACATCCAAACTAAAATGGATTTTCTAGACAGATCATCACTCAGTGTTGCTTATCGATATGTTGTTAAAATCGAGAAGAAACTTAATCTCCAAAACAAATGGGAGTTCGAGTCTGCAAATCCGCAACAACCAAAGTATGATAAAGATGGCCCTAACAAACAGTCTCCTGAAAACCAGTCCAAGCCACAGGAAAAGAAGGGTCATGGGAAGATGAAAAAGGACACCAGAAAATGGTGCAATTTCCATAAAATCCCCTAGCACAACACCAATGAATGTTGCTCAAAATAGCCATTGGTGGTCGAAATCAAAGAGAAGAAGTTGAACCTTGATTCAGAAAATACTGACACAAGACAGATCATCGACGCAGACCCCACTGTTATTATCGGGACTACATCAATTCAACCAGAAGAACCAACAGATCTTGAAGAGGGGGAGCACCTTTTTCATTCACAAATGTGGGTGAAGGGGACCTCGCTACATTTTATTGTTGATAGCGGAAGCCAAAAGAACCTCATCTCAGTATAGGTCATAAAAAAATTGGGATTGTTGACAACACCACACCCACAACTATACAACACGGGTGGCTTCGCCAAGGATGAGATCTCCATGTCAGCCAACAGTGTCTATTGTCATACGACATCCAGCCCTTCAAGGAAGAGGTATTATGTGATGTTGCCCCGCTAGATGTCTGTGATGTTCTCTTGGGCCATCCATATATGTGGAAGCACCATGTTATCTATGAGTCTCGACCCCGTAGTTTCATTATTTCTCTGGGGGGTCATCTCTAGAGGATACCAGAGGTGGTTCCGACTACTATCCCACCTAAACGATGCTGCAAGGTAGTATCTCATACTACAAATTTTAGCTTCTTCACAATCTGTTCAAAAGGTGAACAAAAGGATACTACAACCACTATAGCCTTGGCCCAAACACCTTCTATCCAACAGAAGCAGGTCGAAAAGACTGCAAAAAAGTGGAAATATTCCTTCTACACACAGACATCTCATGTAGCCAGATTGATTAGAAAGGTCCAACCCTTCCAGCCACAAGTTCGTGAAAACCTTCAAAAAGCTAAGCAACACAAATTCTCCAACAAGGCAAGCAGCTTATCAAGATGCAGATTCAACAAACTCTTTTCCCTCTCCCCTGAACACTCAACTCAATGGAGACCATTTCTTCCTAAGGAGGGAGTATTGATCCAGGTGGATATCGGTGGTCACCCACCTTTTCCAATTCGCTCAAAACAATTTTCTAGCAATTTTGACAATTTACTATTTTTAACAGTTTTTAACTTCTGGGGCCATTTTGAGGGCCTAAATGAAAGTTTTTCAGGATCGAGCTTCTCAAAAATAGTTGAAGGCTCTAATTGATCCCCCAAAATGAATCTTCTCGGTGATACATTTCCAACAAGCTATCGTGCACCCCAAATGGAGATTCTATGCCAAAGTTATGCCCTGTGAAAGTTGATACACCAAACTACCCAAAACGAGCCCCACAAAACTATTGTCTTTTCATCTTCTGAGGTTAGGGTTTTGGATTTTATTTATGATAAAAAGGCCTTTGAAGCCTCATTGTAAAATCATCTTCTCACGGATGTGAGTATCCGTAACATCTCTTCTCAGAGATAAGCTGCCACCATTGTAGCGAGTCTTTCTGCACTCTGTATTTTACAGTCTTTGTACATTTTCGTTCATTAATAGAAAATTGCATATTACCGTATATCTGTGTTTATGGTTGCATATATGATACATTTATTTTATAATATTGTATATCTGAGATATCTCTATACATTTATTTATTATATCTCCGCTCTCATTTTATGCCGAAAATAATCCGGATCATCGGCCCTGGGATGGCTGGGAACACTACAAATTTATATCAGTGCATGAAATTTTTTCGTTGGCATGACTAGCTTTGAAGGTCAGGGTATGTTACATGGATGATAGAACTCATGTTAGATAAAAAAAAATCATAATCTACTTTACATAACTGAACAAAAGTGGATGGTATAAAACCAATTTTTACTCCATTAGGTGTTGGAATTGTGGGATCAACCTAGATAGTTGTTCTATTGTCTTGAACCCCTACTAATGTTTCAAGGGACAAAATCTTTCCATCTAAAATAGTAACATCATGCTTCCTTAAGTAATGGTTACTCTAGCATCTCCTATTTTGAGGCTAATTTCAACCTACTACCTTTCTATGTACTTCCATGAATAGCACAACATTCCTTCCATTAGAATCACAAGTGGAAAGAAAAAATCCTCATATATAGCATTAGCATCATAACTATTCAAAGGATGGGTGTTCGTATGACTGGTTAGTAAAGGTCTCATACAAAGTACCTAATGTCGATTGTAAGGGGACTTGCCTTTAAGTAGATGGTGTCCACCAAGGGGAAAATAACTTATATATTAGCAAAGAAAGGACTAAACTTAATAAATCATAACGAACTAGTGGTAGGAATAGATAAAAGAAATGGAAACCGAAAATGAGTTATGTAAAGAAATTGAATCAAAATGGGTGTTTCCTTCGCATTTGTATCGGTCTTGATTTTATAGACTCAACTAGATGTTAATGTTTATAAGGGAATACAATTGCTAATGTTTATTGCACCGAGCCTTAACCTAAAGTTAACTAAGGGCCTAGTAATGGATAAAGCATAAAGAAATCTAGTTTTGAGGGGACTAACCCCAATCATTTTCTTGATCGTCCTATATATTTTCCATATGTAACAAATGTTGGTGCTAAATATGCATGTGTTTAACACGTCATTATCACTGGATTGGCATTCAACCCAACACTATAGGTTTTCATTCAACATGTAGATGTAGGTTTGCATAAATCACTTAATATTGTGACCATGCATGCATTCAACACATCAAGTAAGTTTGCATCATCCATTTTCCAAATATCACACATGTGTGAATTCATGGATGGCCATGGAAAAGATGTTTCACATTTGTGATGCATTGATGTCCTATGGAAGTAACAAGCTCAACAATAGTCTAGGTAGTCTACAGATTAGAATCATAAAACTATGGGAAACCATTGAACAACTAGGGCACCAAGAGAAACTATAATGTTCAAACCCAGACTCTTTCCCCACATGTTTTTCTCATTTATTACCATCCCTAGAACAACCATTTCCTAATCAATCTAATTTATATTTATTATTTATAGGTCAGACAATTGATAAACAATATCAATTATGATCCACTTACAAGTGGATTTCCTATGCTTGAATGGAATCCCAAGTTCTTATTAATATATTTATTCTCATCTCAAACCCCTAATGGATTATTTGCATCATATCTATCCACCCTACCAGCAAACACCCTCATCGGGGTAGCTCAAGCCTTTTCATTTGAATTGTTAGTTGAGCATGCACAATTGTGAGACCATCTAGATTTTGTATGCCATGGTCCAGTTGATGATGTATTCATTGATGGTATTCACCATAGTGGAATATGATTTGCATCATATCTATCCACCCTACCAAAAAACACCCTCATCAGGGTAACTCAAGCCTTTTTATTTGAACTTTTAGGCGAGCATGCACAACTGTGAGACAAACTAAATTTGTATTCCATGGGCCAGTTGATGATGTATTCATTGAGGGTATTCACCATAGTGGAATTGTTCTTAATATGCTATATCTTCTTCCTACAACCAATTTGGAAGACAAAGTTATATAAGAGGCCATTAAAGTACTTTCCTTGCTAGTTAAAGAAAACTAGGGTGGATGTTTGAAGTTCAATTAAATACACAATAAGTCCTAATTGAATTGAATTAGAGTATGAGCTTCCCCGATTAGTCCAACCTCGACCTGATCATCCCATGGCTTCATGGAAGATTTTTTTGAAAATGCTTGATTCAAGCAACTAGTCTAGGGATTCAAACTTGTGGAGAGTTGTGTAATCGCTCTCTTTGATTGAAAAACTGGAGGCAATACCGATACTTCTGATGTTTTTTGTTTTCACTTGGATATAGTCAAAGGTGGAATAAGGGACACCATATAAGAGGATAAGCAAAATGCAATTTTCACTAAAGTTCCCTTTGAACGTTTTCAAGAATAGTGAAGAACTACACAGCCAAGGGATGAACCATATTGCAGTCGAGTGAAACAACACAAAGCAAACAAATTCTCATTTGGATGTCTTGTATTTTCTCATTCCTAAATCCTTTATTCATAGAGTAAGTTTTTAGTCTTTCCGTGCTATACAAAATTATCATGAATAGTGTTTTCTACTCCACCAGATAAGATAGATAGAGGAGACAATAGGCAAAGAAGTCATTTGTAGTGTCTAGAAGATGTTCCTCTATGGGAAACAAGTTGTAACATAAATGGGATCATAGAAATTTGAGAAACTATGATATGTTGTTATTCCCTTGCTTCTAGTTAAATTGAAAAGAACCACCATGGATAGGAGTGGATACAACAATTGTGGAAAGAGTAAACAATAGCTCAGTGGAGCATTGATAGTTGTCACCACCATGAATGAACTAGATAGGCCTCCTCAACCAACCAGTAGAAGGAGGGAGTTGGATTGCTAAATAATGACTCAAAGAAGACCACTGTCATGGCTCAAACTACTATGGGATATGTTGCTACTCGTATTTCTACTCAATTTGTAGGATCTTCTATAGCTACCTTTTCTTTGGTAGAGCACAATTCAAACAAACAAAATAGAAGGATAAGATGGAAAAGTGTTGAGCATGGTTACGATGAATTTCGATGAAGTGATTAGATGGTGTAGCAAAGTTTGAGTGCATCATGTCATACTTTGAATCAATTAATTATTTTTCTTGATTCAAGAACCAGGTCCAAGAACATGTGTTAATACCCTATGTTAAAGGATAAAGTGCACCTAATTTTTAACCAATGTTAAATTTAGTTTTTTCATTGTTTTTAAATCAATTTTGAATATCTAGCAAATAATTGAAAAATAATGTTGTCCATGCACATACATTCATGGATTCACTCCTATCTTTTATAAAAAGAAAAAAAAATAAAGACATAAAATAAAAGATAGTTTGACTAAGAAAAACAAATACATACATTCATACGAAATTCTAACAGTATCTTTTATAAAATGTAAAACAAAAAAAGACATAAAAGAAAATATAATTTGATTAAGAAAAACAAATATTATAATTATTTAAACTAGTTACACATAAAACAAGCTCCATGTACATACATTCATGAATGTTCTCATTCCTTTTATTAAAATGAATAAAAGAAAAAATAATTTGATAAAGAAAAACAAATAATATAATTATTTAGATGATTAATTGATAATTAAATAATAATAAATTGTATTATTAAAAAATAAATATAATTATAATAATTTTTATTATAAAATAGATAATAAATTTAAATTTTATTATAAGTGAAATGAAAATGATGTAATTAAAGAAAAGCTAGTAAATCAATGTAATGATGTAATAGGGAAGACCAAAGAAATAGAGTTATATGGAAATCTATTCTTTCCAAAAAGGAAAAAATTAATTTACTAATTTTTTCGTCATCTTCTGGAAAACCCTCCTACTCTAATAGTTGCTCGGGCTAAATGTGTGATTAAAAGTTTTGAATCAACTTTCCAAAATTTCCAACCAATCAAGCTTTCCATAAAACAAGTAGGGAATTTATCATTAACCATTGCCATGGAAAATTTGGTGAAATATTTAGTGCATAATAAGATGGATCTCTAAATGAAATTCTTTATGTTTATTTATTTATTGTAAACAATGAATAAGTGGAAAATTTGATTCTCTCAGTACCCAAAATAGGCTTAACATATTCAAAGCATGCATTGTACAACCGATACAGTGCTTCCCCAATTCCATACATTATGACTGATCTGATCAATATGTGGTTAGTCTTTTCAACTTCATGCATGTTCTGCATGAAAAACATAGATATGAACCAGAGAATGATTGTTATAAAACACCATGAAGTGTTCGACAACACAGGTATTCCAACAAAGGATGAACACCTTCAGTAACCACTCACATAACCAGATCAAAGATCAACACACCGATATTTTCACGTGGTAAAACCCCTATGGGGAAACATCCATGGCCCCAGCCAACGCGGCCACTTGGAGCAGTTTATTAATGCAAAGAAAAAGATTACATAGAGATTTTACAAGAGAGTTTCTCACAATCGATCGTCGGCAAATGACCCTCCATGCTCTTTAAATAGAGATCATGGACCAATCGGGTGTTAAGCCACGGATCAATGGCCGTTAAGATTGAGAAGAGTATGAACCGTCGAATCACTCTATGTCGGGAACATATCGTGACCGTCGAATTTCCTAACTACAAATGCATACTAATGCATACTAAAGAAACACACTTTTACCTAACAACATATTAGACCAAGTAGATCTTAACTAACTCCTAAGTGTCTAAATATCCTAACATCCCCCCTTAAGAACAACTTGGGATAGGATTGAAGGATTTACAATAATGACACAATAGGAGGAGGAAGGAGGCATTAGAGCCTATCCCCCCTTAATGACAACTTCCTAAACTCCTAACATAGATCGAAGTTTGGAAAACTTTGCTTCTGTAAGAGACTTTGTGAAAATGTCTGCAACTTGATCTTCTGTAGGGAAAAAGAGCACTTCAATAACTTGATCATGAATGAGCTTTCTGATGAAGTGCATGTGTAGCTCGATGTGTTTGCTACACTAATGTTGAACTGGGTCTTTGGCGAGCTTGATGGCACTTTGATTGTCACACCAAAGTCTGGTCGGATGCTGGTGCTAGAATCC
>JASDQU010306140.1:115530-135362 GCA_032191745.1 Picea mariana
GGTTTTTTTTAATTAATTAAATTAATTAAATTTTCCTAACGCTGGAAGTTTAATTATTTAATTAATTAATTGTTTTGGGCAATTATTGTAAAAACTAGGTCCTTGGGTCTTTGCTAGGGGTATTTGTGCTCAAAAGAAATGGAATGAGACCCCCTACACCCTTGGACCAAGTTTCAGCTCAGTCAGACAACTTTTGCTAGGTGTTTGTCCACCCAGAGTGTCAGTCAGTCAAAACAACAATTTTTATCGCTAAGTCATGACATTATCAAAATGTAATTTTGTAATTTTTGAGTTAATGGGGTAATGTTAAGATGGATAAAGGCAAGAGGGATGACACCTAACCTACCCAACCCACCTCCTAATCATTCCATACCCCCTTACCCACTCACTTGCCAAAACACCCATGCCCCTAGGGGGATTTGTTCCCCCGCCCCCCCCTCACATGAAAACCTTTGAAACACCATTTATTTGATGAGTGGGCCCCTCCCATGAGTAGTGCGCCCCTCCTAGCCTACCACATCACTCCTTGCTTGGTCCCAAACTCCACATCACTCATCCACATCATCAATCCTCACCCAAACCCTAAGTGGTGCGCCCCTCTCCTTGGGATGCTCTCTTTGGCTTGGTTTTTGACACTTGGAACTCATCCAAGAGGAGTGAGTTTGCCTCTCCAAGCATAAATAGAGCCTCTCCTCACTCATTTCTTCACCATTCTTTGAGCTAGTGTTACTCTACTGAAATTTCGCCCCATCTCTCTTACTCTTTGCCATCTTGCTTCCATCCCATTTTCTCGAGAGTCTTCGAGCAACTTGTTGCTGCAACACTCTCCCCTTTGGATTAATAAAAGCTTTAGAGGATTTGGAGTAACCAAGAGTATTCTGGTTGTCTTCTTGCTTATGAGGTGACATTGTGGATTTGGGTACATTGTGTAGTATTGAGTAGATCTTTGGTAAAGTAGTTTACTTGGGTAGTTCATCAATAGTAGTATTGTTGATCTATATGTGTTGAGTGGCTAGTATTGTGAAGTATTTTACATTGTTGGTCCATTCATTTACATTATCAACTTGTATGCTTCACGATTTGCTTTGAGTTTTGCAGGTTTGCCTTAAGGGATTGTTGGGATAGCCTCAAGGAGGAGTCTTCCCTCAAAGCCCATTTAAACTCCTTGCTTTGATTAATCTGATTTTCTGTTCTTTTTCCATTACATATTGCAGTAGATAACCATCTTAGATAGGTCATTTAAACTCATTTTTACTTGAATAATTTTATGTGAAAAACTTCTGCCTAAAAACAGAAAAATTTCGAAACATTTTTTGTGTTGTGCAACATTTCCAGCAAGCAATAGCTTGTTGGTTCTTGCAGGACCTTACCAGGGACAAAGGGTTATGCTGCCCAAATTTGGCCACACAACACCTCAAGAGTTGCTCCATTAGTTGGGTAACGAATCTCTCCTCTTTCCTTATCATTTCTAGCATTGTAGCAAGCCCCGGGAAGTTCCCTTGAGGCTTGCATTCTCTTGCATCTTTGTTTCATTCTTGTAAGTTATTTCAGCAAGTTATTGTTGCCTACACCTTGGGAGAGTGATTGGCTCAGCCGACCCCCCAATATCGTATGGCTAGGGCTTAGATTTATTTCTGCATTTGTTATTTTTGTTGCCCCACTTGTCATTAGGACAAGGTTGTGTGGCTAGTTTGTTCTAATAATAATTGTCTTTACATTCCAACCCTCTTTGGCACAACAAAGGTAGGCTTGCCTCCACCTTGTGCCATTGTGAGTGGTTTGCATTTATCTTCAAGTTTTGCCTAATAAATTGCCTACACCTTGGGTGAGAAATCCCCAATATCGTATGGCTAGATTAGTGATGTGATGATTATATGCTAATGGTTATGTGATTGGAAATCTTCTAAAGGTAGACATCATACACTCACTAGATCGTAGCTTAAGCCTTTGAGGCATCAATCATTTACTTGCTCTAAGTTTCTCGCATCTTAATCCATAGTACATCTAAATGCAACATACATACTTGGTTAAGTAGTTATGTCTTAAGGCAATTTCTTCTATTTGGCAAGCTTCCTGTGCTTCAAGGTCTCGTTTTCATTTAAGTTGGCAAGCAATCTTGGGCAAGTAAATGGTGTAGGAAATAAGATATTGATTTCAGTAATTATCTATCTTTACTTAGCACATTTGTCTCATGCAATAACACACATAGCTAAGTGATAAAATCTAAAATATTATATCCATTTGGCAAGCTGTCCTTGCCTTTCTCAAAGCATTCATTTCCTTGAGCTTGCAAATGGTTTATGGTTAAGTGTTTGGTGTAGGGACACTCTTTCATATCAGCAAGTAATTTTCATTTTCTTAGCATGCTTTCTAAATGGGTTAACTTACATGGCTAAGTGGTGATAATCTAAGCAATTTTCTGTTATACTTGGCAAGTTGTTCTTGTCTTTCAATTCACTCTCTCTTTTCAAGTTTACATGCATACATGGTTCAGTGAATGATGATGTGAATGATCTTTACTTTCAGCTTTCCTTTACATGTTTTAGATGTGTTCACAAGCTTCATTTTCATAATCTGCAACACACTTTCACAGTCATTTAAGTTTCGGTTTTGGGCATAATTCATTGTTTTTGGGCACTTAAAACTTATCAAAACACTCATAAACACATCTTAAAACTTAGTCCTAAGCCTTAATAACATATTAGACCAACTAGGACACCTATAATCCACCATCTTCACCATCTAAAACGGGAATTGAGGAGGGCAACGGAAGGTGATAGGCCGGGGACGGTCTCACGGTGCGAAGGAGCGTTCTTTCCGTAAAAACCGAATTCTTTGGGCTGACCTGCGAAGCTAGGGTGGGTCTTGTTGCCTTCACTTCTTGAGCATCCAGCGGCTATTTGGCAATATGGGGAGGAGGATTAAGGTTTGACACTTAGCTAGGAGGGTAATTAAAATCTGTAAAATCTTTAAGCAACTCTTAACCACTTAGTCTTTTTGGCAATCCTTTTTGGATACATCTTATGGTTGTTTAGAACACTAGTTGCAAGCACATATATCTTTCTATCTTTCATGCAAGTTTGTGGTTTAAATATCTAAGTGTTGAATTCTTAAAGCTTGTTGAGCATTTGTCTTTCATATTTCATATATTTCGATTAATGCTCTTTATGGTGTGATTCAACAGGAGATAGCGCATCCCACTTGGAGGCATCATCTTGTTGGATCTTGAGTGCTTTTATGGTCGCCATTGAAAAGCAGTCCAATTGCTATTGGAGTATGCTTGGCCTTATGTGAATGATCTTCATGTTTAGAATATCTTTGAATTCTCACATTTAAGCACTTGGTTAAGCTTGTTTATTTGTATCTTGTCTATCTTGTATTCTTGTTCATAATTGTTGTCACATCTTTCATTCTTTGTGTAAGTACTTGTATCTAGTTTTGTTATGAGATAATTGTACTTAAGTAGTCCTTGTAATCTTTTTGTAATCAACCACTTTAAACATAGTTGACCCCTTTGCCCAACCTTAGGCACTAGTCTTAGTTGACTTAGGGAAGGATTTGTTTGACATAAGTAACCTTGCATCTTGCATTGTTGCCTTTGCATCCCAGGTTAGTACTCCCCCCAAGATTCTAATCAATTAAAACCTACTCCTAGAACATAAACGTTAAATCTTATCTAGTAACTAGGGTCTACCCCCCTTGGCTTCCCTAGGAGTAAGCCTAGAAGGAAGAGGTTCCAGTCAAGGTGACAGTGTGGACTGTGAACCTAGGCATTGTGCCTCCAAGGACACACTAAGTGAGCCGGACTTTTCTCACGTTCGCAAGTGTGTATTAGGACGGCAACACAGTCCATACAGACATGTCGTACAGGCCGTACTCTCCCAGNCTTATCTAGTAACTAGGGTCTACCCCCCTTGGCTTCCCTAGGAGTAAGCCTAGAAGGAAGAGGTTCCAGTCAAGGTGACAGTGTGGACTGTGAACCTAGGCATTGTGCCTCCAAGGACACACTAAGTGAGCCGGACTTTTCTCACGTTCGCAAGTGTGTATTAGGACGGTAACACAGTCCATACAGACATGTCGTACAGGCCATACTCTCCCAGCAAGTTGTTCCGCTCCGTTTGAGGTGTTTTTTGGTATCCGTGCAAAGATGGCTTATGAGCAGCTTGTGGAGGTTTCCTTGTAAATTTTTCAAAGGAATGAAAAGCTAGAAGTGAAGGAATAATTACCTGTGTATGTGTGTAATTGATTTTATGCTTCCGCTATTTGATTTCCAGCTATTGTGTGATTAATACCATGGTCTAAATTTTATTTATGCGTTAAATTCAGCGATCTACTTGTTTGATTGAGATCATAAGGACTTTACTCACCTAGGGCTTGGAATTTTCACATTCCCTAGTAGCAATAAGGTTCCCTGAGGAAAGAATTCTAAGGTTGCCTAAGTTACTACCCACTTGAACCAACTTTGTATGATTAAAGATTATCAGTTGAGTTGATTCTTTAAGGATAGATTCAGATCTGATTTTAATGTTCACTTTAAGCAAGTTTGGGGGGGTTTGTAAAGTATTTCTTATGTATTTTAACTCCCAAAATTTCCAGATCTGAGAATTAACCAAAAACTACTATAAAATTGCCTTAAAATGGTTTAAGTTAAGCCACAAGCCAAGTAAATTACAGCAATATGTTTAGCCTTTAATTAGATGTGAAATTATGATTTTCTAAGGCTAAAACCAGCATAGATCCATCTTAAACCCGGATCTACCAAGCACCAAGAGGGATCAAATCTCTCGAGGTGCAAACATTTTTTAGAGTGCAAAACTTGAGAAAAGATTGAAGGTTTGCACCTCGAGAGATTTGATCCCTCTATGCCCTTGATAGATCCGGGGTTAAAATGGATCTATGCTGGTAGTAATAGTAAATATACTAAAGTAAATAGTAATAGTAAATACTAAATACTAAAGTAATATAAGTAATAGTAATAGTAAATAAAAATAGTAATAGTAATAGTAAATGCTAAAGTAAAAGTAAATTTACTAAAGTAATAGTAATATACTAAATTAATAGTAAATATGATATATATAATAGCGTGTGTAATTTTTGTTTCTATTAATTGAGACTTTTTAAATTGAGCTGACTTCAAATTTTTGAAAATTTTGAAATCTTTGAAATCTAACATCACGTGACAACCTCTCCCCCATACTGGGTTGTAGAGCGCCTCTTGGCACAACAAGTGTACATCTAAGAAATTAATATCACTTACTGAATCTGAAATGCAAACTAAACAAACAGCCACATAAAACAATTTGTATTATTCTTTTTATTGCAGATTTTAGGACAGCAAAGATAGATCTCCACAAAAGATAATTTCCAGATCACTACAAGAGGATTCTACCAAGCAATCTAGGGCTTTAGGGCTGAATTTTCTAATGTGCAAATAACAAAAATGTCCAGATTAACTTTAACAGAAGAAAAAGAATAAATTTAAAAAATTTGTATGACTAGTAGTGACTAGTGCCTAGCTACCAATTTGAGCATATGGGGTCAACTAAGGCTCTTCTTGAGAAGTTATAGGTGGACTAAAAGGATAGATAGGGATGAAGATTTCGAACCTATCAAATCATTCTAGTAGCCTAAATAACTTCAAGAATGTCAAAGGAAGTTTCTAGAACAGGAATGTCTTGAGAGGGAATTTACCCACAAACTAAGAGGGCATACAACCAAATCTTGAGAAATATTACCACACTTAACTTATTCCAAAAATAAACACCACAGAATTTTTAGAGAAGTTACTTACCTAAAAAATCGACACACAACACCATACATTGAACATCCATCCACCACATAAGCATCCACATGAGTAACTCCTCCAAAAGAGCACCCTAATCAACCATCCATAGCATAAACCAGAAAATAGACAAGAGTTTTGAGATTTTTCTCCACAAGCTTCTAGCAAAGTTTACAATGAGAGGAGTCTCTCTTATATAGAGTAGAGAGCTAAAAACCTCCTCAATAGAAAAGTAATAAAACCGTAGATCTAGCCTAAAAATCCATCAAGAACCATTATCTGCTCACCTTACTAGGGAGATATGGTCACAATACAATATAATATCAACTGGTTATGCCACATGTACATAAGTATCCAAAAAGAGGGAAGAAGTGGTCAAAGGGCCCCAACTTTCCTCCTCAAACCAAGGCAACAACCTCAATAACCAAGTCAACCTCCTCAAAGAAGTGAAATGGGCCACACGTGTGGCATGTAGGAGCTCTCCAAGTTGGGCAGCTCCATAAGATGCTCCAACAACTGCGATGGTGAATCCTCCAAGACACAACAACCTCCATGAATCAAGCTAGCGACCTCATCCACATGCCTAGGCGAATGTCACAACTCCCAATGTAGATCGCAATGCCCTAGGCAAATGTCACAACACTCAATGCAGTATCACGACTCTCGATGCAGTGTCACAACACCCAATGTAGATCACAACGCCCTAGGCAGAGTCACAACTTTTGGTGCAAGTGTTACAATGCTCAAGGCAAGGTCACAACGCCCAAGGCAAGGCACTCCTCAAGAATGATGATAATTACCTTCAATTTAACTTTGGTTGCTTCAACCTCAAGCATTTTAGCTCTTTGTTTCCATTTTTTTATTTAGGGCTTTTCATACATGAGATTTTATTTTGGACCTTGCTACAATGACACATGATAAGTCAATCATGAAAGGGGAATATGAAATGCATGAAAATGGTGATGACATGATAGGGTGTAAAAAATGGCTAGGGAAAATGACATGAAACATCTACCTAGGTCACTAGTAGTACAACTTGACTTATAAGGTGACACACTTATCTAGAGGTACATTATGAACACACCATAGTACAACCTCGTAAGAGACAAAAGTTTAGATTGTTATGAGCCATTATAGAATACACCGATAATCACCACGTCCCATGACCCACATTCAAAAGGAAACATCATCATGCGTGAGAGGAAGAGCATAATACACAAGACTGCATAGTACAATCTCCATCAAATCATATCATCATGAGGGTTAGCTAAGCAAATACAAACAACATCTGTGGCAAATATCCATGGATAACCATAGATCTCATCTATGGAACTATCGATTATGGTAAAAACCAAAAGAGAAAAAATACTCTAGTTACCCCTACAAATCAGGGGATAACATCTAGTTCCAACATGGGGACACACAATCAAGATAGAGTGCATGAGAAACTCAAAAATCTCTGGAACTCGTGTACTCTCCATCAATCATCAAAACCTGTGTATGCTCAACATCAAAGAGATTAGTCCAACAAGGTAGGGCAAGATGATCTCCCTAGTTTAAAAATAAAAATCCACCTATTTTTTTTAAGACAAGACAAAAAGTAAAATGCAACTATCTAATGATGCACAATGTCAAACAATAATTCAAAAGCAAGATACATGAAGAAGAAGAGGAACTAATATACTATTTATAACAAGCTTAATCATCCTACTCTATGCTACTTCTAACACTAAGTGTCCTTTGCAAAGAAAAGCTTGAGAAGCTACCCATTAACCATCAAAGGCAACTTCTCCCCATTCAGGCAAGTAAGGTAGAAAGAATTAGTTCTAGCCAATCTTTCGATTATATAAGGACCAAGCCAAAGACCATCAAATTTCTTGTGCATACTGGGATTCTCCTTTCTCTTATGCCACATGAGTACAAAATTTCCTTCTACAAAGGGTCTCTGATGAGATTTTCAATCAAATTTTCCTTTTATTTTCTCTTGATTCCTTACCATTTGATTGAAGGTCATTCGCCTAGATTCATCCAACTCACAAGTTGATTAACTCTTGCTTGTAAAGCCTCTTGATATGTTGTGAATTGTTGCAAAAGATGATAAACAAGAATCTTTAAGTTGATAGGCAATTTTGTTTCCATTCCATACACTAACTCAAAAGGGATTTTCCTGGTAGATTTCTTAGTTGTGATTCAGTCTGCCCATAATGCGTACTTGATTTTTCCATCCCAATTCTTTTTACTGTCACCCACAAATTTCTTAATGATGTTCATTAGATTCTTGTTACTTGACTCAATCCATTTCCTTGTGGGTAATAGTTAGAAGAATGGGATAGGACAATTCCATAGTTGAAGCAAAAATTAGAAAAGGCTAATGAAATGAAAGCCTTAGCAATATTAGTGGTGATTTTGGCTGGGCACCAAATCTTGTGATCATCTTATCTTCAAGGAAACTCATCACAACTTATTTAGTTGCCTTTTTTGTGGGTATGGCCTCTACCCACCTAGTGAAGTAGTCTGTAGCAATTAGAATCCATCGGTATCCATTACTAGAATTATCTTTAAACTCACCGACAAAATCCAAACCCCGTTGTTGATAATGAGATTCTACTACAACAAGTTTTAGAGGTAAGGCGGGCAAACATTGGTTCCCCACGAAAAACTGGAATGGTTGAAAAGACCTAACATAATGATGAACATTAGTGAACAATGTAGACCAATAGTACCCTACACTCAAGATTTTGTGTGCAGTGGTGCAAGCTGCAAAATGGCCCCAACAGTATGTCGAACAGAATTCTTCTACTAGTTTGTTAGCTTTATCTTTATTGAGACATCTAAGAATAATTCCATCAAGGTTCTTCCAACCAAGACCATCCTGAATCAAACAATATCACATGGCTTTCAATCTCAATGCCCTTCTTTTATGATCCACCAAGCGGCCAGGACATGACAGATTCTTCAAATAGTAAATAATATTCGAGTACCACTCAAGATTTTCCAATTCATCAAGGACAACATTCACTTGGTCACCCTTATTCAACCTTAAAACTTTTTCATTTCCTTCAGCTAACATCTTAGCTAAGCCTTATATGATCTTTGTTGGTCTAATGTCTAGGTCATACCTATGCTATAGGGCAGCACCCCCCCTGCTCTCGCTTCCGAAGCGCACTCCCACAGGACTGGGAGCGTTTTTCGAGAGCGTGCTCCCTAGCCATTCCACACGATGAGGTAGAATCATCTTTTTTTGGGGGTGTTCGAGAACCAAGTCAAAGTTCCAAATGGCTTCAAAAGGCATGGCTAGGGTTTGTTAGGATTAAAACACTCACTCCACTTTTCTCTCGTTCTATTTCTCATTTAACTCATCTTTGCTAGGAGGGTTTTGAGTGGGCTTCTTGCTAGTTCTTGAGGAGATTGAAGGTTTCTATAGGGATATTGAAGGGAGATTGAAGAGCTTGGAAGCAATATTGAAGGTTTCCATAGGGATACTAGAGATCTTGGAAGGGAAATTGAAGGTTGCCATTTGTCAGAGCTTGGAAGGGAGATTGAAGGCTACCATAGTCATATTCAACCACCATTCGAGAGCTAAAGAGGTAGGCTCTTAAACCCATTCTTGTTTTTTTGTCTTTTAATTCCATGTGTTGTAAACTAGTATATTATTCTATGTCGAATATTAGAATGTTTTATTCTCCTACTCTTTCCCATTTCTCCTCCATCATTCTATAGTAGTAGCAAGTTATTATCAAAGTTCAACAAACATGATGGGTATGTCAATGTGGTATATCATTTCGGTTTCATTTTTTATTATAATGGTGGTGTTGGGGGCCAAAGGATGTCGAAATACCCTTGATAGTGAGGAAGAAATAGAAGTGGACAATGCATACCATGGAGAGGAGGAAGAAATGGAAGGGGATGATGAAAATGAAAATGATAATGATGATGCACAAAAACCCAAAGAGATCTTAACACCCTTGTGGAAGTATGTGACAAAGCTTGGGGAAGGGAAAGGGGGTGAAACCACAAAATTTATATGCCACCATTGTCATAAAACTTACACAGGTTCCTATACACATGTGAGAAAGCATCTATGTGGACTTATGCATTGGGATGAAGGTAAGATTGTAGGAGTCAAAATCTGTGTGGAAGTGCCACCCAAAGATAGAATCAAATACCAAAGGGAAGAGGAGGCAGCACAAAACAAATCCAAAAAACCAAGGGTTGAACATGAGAGTTCACAAAGAATGTTCACCGGTTGATCCCCATCTCCCATGCTAGTGGATTCTCGCCTTCGCCTTCAGGGCATAGAACATTATCAGATTTCCTTGACCAAGATGTGATGTCTCGTTCCCAAGAGTAGGCCAGCAGGGAGTGACTTAGTAGTCTATGTGTTCCCGTAGACTATAGTCAGGCTCAAACAGGGAACAAGATGGAGAAATAAGAGTGATTTGGTGGATAAACGATGAATTAAGCCAAAATACTTAGGAAAAGTCACTTAAGCCTAAGTCAACGAAGAATTAGCATGAAAAGGTGCTAAAGGGGTACTTAATTAATTAATTATTCACCTTAGGAGGAAAAGTGCCTAGCTTAAGTGAGGTCAATGGTGAATTAGATCGGGAAGGGTATAAAGGGAGGAATTTGACCTAATTCCTCATTATGCATTGTTATGATTTGATGTTGAGAGTTCCCAGAGGAGGAAGAGAGTTAACTTTACTGTTTTGTGGATTTCTAGAGGAAACCACTACCATTGATCGGTTTCGGTGTTGAGAGACACACCCTAGCCCATCGGAGATACCATCCAGGTATTTCACCGTGCTATTCAGGAGTATCCAGTTGCAGTGTGCGCAGCTCAACCAATGAGGGCGCAAATCAGATTGAAGGTTTGTGTAGTTGCACGAGGTCCGAGCTCAGATTGCACTTTCCTTGCTGATTCTGTTGGTGGAATCATTTGGGGCGCATCCAGTGTCCCAGGAGGTGCGCAAACCCCCCAAGGGTCGAGATCCAGTGCCTTAGAGACCAAATCTAACATCCAGCACTCATCCATTTCATTCTAGAGGCCAAGGCACTTCTATTGAGACAGTTTCCAGATCATTCTGACGGGTCTAACCTTCCGGACGAATTTTCCAGCTTGTAGCGGTTACCGTACTTCTCCGAAATCGCCTATTTTGCCGATCTATCCGTGCATGCATCAGATATGCCTTCATCTTCTGATCACGGGTATTTTTATGCTATTTGCTTGTATTCCAGTGACGATCCATGAGATCTAACTAACRACTATACTCTATATTTCCAGTATGTTATTGTATTTCCATGCTTGAGTCGCATAATACATATTATTGGGTAGTTGATGTTCTGTATTTCCACATGCATCCTCTATATATTGTTTAAACCATAAATATACAACATGCACATGCAATAACCATAAACATCTCAAACACACAACTAAAACGCATCCAGAAACCCCCAGAGTATCAAATCTGAAGATAAAATGCATCCAGAAACCCCCAGAGTATTAGATCTGAAGATAAAACGCATCCAGAAACCCCTAGTGTATCAGATCTGCAAGAAAGAACATTAGAACAGTAGCAAATATCTTGCTCAGCGGGATCAGGGATATTTCACAGGGCTGTAGAGATGATGTGGATGCAAAAATTTGCAATTTTCTCTATGCATGTGGTGTACCATTCAATGATCTTTGCTCACCATATTGGCATGAAATGGTACAAGCCATCAATGGTGCCCCTAAAGGATACAAGAGCCCCGGGTATGACAAAGCTAGAACCTTGGGACTTGAAARGGAAAGAGCCAAAATCCATGGTGCTCTAGGAAAAATTACRAATGCTTAGAACCATCATGAGGTATCAATTGTATCTGATGTTTGGACAAATGTTAAAGGCAGACGAACCATCATGAGGTATCAATTGTATCTGATGGTTGGACAAATGTTAAAGGMAGACCATTGATAAATATTCTTGGTGTGTTTGCTAGTGGTGTGGTCCTCCTTTCAGCCCATGACTACTCAGATCGCTACAAGACCAGTATTAATATTGCAAAAGCCTTGATTAAAACCATTCAAGAGATTGGGCCCTACAATGTCATAGTCATCACTGATAATGTTGCTAACTGTAAGGTAGCATGAGCAATCATTGAGGATAGGTACCCCAATATATTTTGGTCAGGGTGTTTGGTTCGGAAAATGAACCTTTTGATGCATGATATCATTAAAATGAAGGACCGTGATTATAGATGGATCGGTGCTTTGTATAAGAAAGGGAAGAAGATGATAAGATTTATTACCAATCATACCATGGCCCACTTCATTTACCGCAATCACTCCAAATTCAAGTTACTAAAGATTGCAAAGACCAAATTTGCTAGTTAACTCTTACCTTCAAGCACCTTTTGAAGGTAAGAGAGGCATTGGCTAGTATGGTCTCGAGTGATTCATGGCAAGATCTAAAAGAGAGGGCTACATCCACATGTAACATACTTGAATTTTAGGAGGTGGAGGACACAGTTCTTGATGGTCAGTTTTGGAAATAGGTTAGGTATATTCTGCAATTCACCAAACGCATCTACAATATGATTTGGTTTGCAAATACAAATCAGCTAGTGATTAGGGAGGTGTATGAGCGGATGGACAACATGCTAGGCCAAATCAAAGACATTACTGAGCCGAGGGATGTGATCTTGTATGATCATATCCATAAACATGTGGTCAAAAGGTGGGATAATCAGAATGTTCCACTCCATGCCCTAGCATATGTCCTTAGACCAAAATATTATTCTCCATCTTGATTGGCCCAGCTAGCACCTGGGGGTGGGGTTAGGAGAAAACCACACACATATCCAAAGGTGCAAAATGGGTATATGCTTGCATTAGACAAGTTGGTATCTGAGGAAGAGGAGTGTGCTCAAGTACGAAGTGAATTGAGCAAGTACATCAATGAGCATGGAGTCTTTGACAACTTGCATGCAACCAAAGATCGAAATATGTTGAGTTCTATCGAATGTTGGAACATGTATGGCTCCTCTACCATATATCTGCATAAATTGGCCGTGATGGTGCTTTCTCAGGTGGCTAACACCTTTTCTGTAGAGAGGTGTTGGAGCAACTATAGCTTCATCCACAGTGTAAAAAGAAACAACTTGAATGTAGATCGGGCAGAAAGTTTGGTTTATGTGCATTACAACTTGAGGTCGTTGTCCCATTATTGTGATACAGTGGAGAATGATAATTATAAAAGAGATGTGCCTTGAGACAACAATCCATAGGAGACTATTTTGGAGGATGGAGCCATGGTTTTAGAGCGCTTGGAAGCTGAACCTTTTGGGTGATCATATCCCTGGAGCAGACATGCCACCCCCATCCACTAGTAGGTTTCCAGATGCAGCAATTTTGTCTTTATCTTCACAGCATCCAGTGTTACGTGGGGGCCATGCAGCAGCAGGTCGTGTTCCACGAACACTTCGACCTACTCCTACTCCTCTACTTCATAGATCACGGGAAAAGAAACTAGAATTTTCTCAAGGCAAGAGGAAAACTTAGTGCATAGTTCTTACTACTGTATACTAGATCTCTTTTTCTTTTTCCTGTTTAGAAGTAGTCTCTAGAACTTAGTACTTTGTCTTTATTATGGCTTTTTTGTAAACAATGAATATTATATGATAAATTATCTTTGAAGTTTGAACTATTGACTAAATCTTACAACTCTTTGGTAATGAATATGATGCTCTAGAGTCTATTTCATTTTGTGGTTGATGTTCTCTGTAACAATCTGTTAATGACAAATTTTATATGATTGATGTTATATGTGTACTAAATGGTTGATGCTTTAATGATCATCACTAATCCAGTAGTTAAATGATCTTTTATATATAATGTATCAAAATATATTAAAATATGTATTATATAAAAAACGCTCCCTCTCCCACTCCCGGAATATTTTGAAAATTGCGCTTTTCACTCCTGCTCCCAACAGCCTTGGTTTAATCATATAAAAACAAACTCGGACAATTTTACATCAATTTCTGCACATTTAAGAAGCATTTTGATCATCTAAGGTAGCTAGTTCGCATTCTTTTTGGGTTTTCTGTCAAAAAACAGCAAGATTAGCTTGCTGGTTTTTTATTTTTAATGCAGAAACAAGGGGAAACTGTAGCCTTTTCTTGGTTTGTGTGCAATTGAATGTCATCTAGAATGTTAAATCTGCATAAAAACAGCAAGATTAGCTTGCTGTCCTGCACTGTATTCACACACAAATAAGCTGTCCTAATCGTCCTTTTCCATTGTTTTGCATGCCCAGTCACCTCTAGTATTTAGTGCATCAATTTTGGTGTGTTTCCAGCAGTTTTTTAAGTGATTTCTGCTTGCTGTCCTGTAATCATTTAGAGAAGAACAGTGAGAAGTTATAGTCCATTTTAGGCATACACTTGGTGATTTTAGCATCTACACTCATTTTCAAGATTTGCGTGCTTGCTGTCTGCTTAAATACTAGCTGTTTTATATCTGATTTATTTCTGAATGGCAGTTTCATTTATTAGTTTGAGGTCATACTTCATCAGTTTATATCTTAGACTATTTAGAGAAGCCCCCCTGTGGTTGGAAAAGCACCAACCCAAAGTGAGACAGACACAGAGTGAGGTGACATTGGCTCTGCACCTACTAGTTATCCAGATTCCTCGATTCTTTGCAGAAAGGAATTTCCAGGTAATAACAGGAGGAATTTAGAAACGCATTCCTTGGCCCAAGGGAAGCCATAGCTGGATAGACTTAGCAGAATAACGCAATTTCCAGAACTGTTTCCTTTCCTAGGGACGACAATTAGCAATCAGTGATAATTAGGCAGCAAATAAAAAATAGTTGACAAATAATTGGCCATGGTGAACAAGAAATTGGGAATGCATCTAAGTAACAAAATTGTTGATTGGGGAACAGCCCCATTTAGAAACTATTTTGGAATATTCTCTGCATAGTGGTCTGCTTTCTGTAACAGCCAACATGTATGAGTCTAACAATAGCACATAGAGAGTAGATCCTTTGCTTCATATTAAAGCTCAACTATGGCTATATAATTCCACTGTTCATAGAAAAAAGGAGCCAGTTTGCGTCTTCTAATCTTCACCAAAAGAAGGATCAGGACCTTAAGAAATTAGACACAGACATGCTATCCACTAGAGCTTTTTTGCATTTAGTACTAGAGCTCCCAACCTGTGGAAGTGAATGGGGAGGCAACTCTTTTAGACAACTAACCAATGAGCTTTGATATAGTCTAAAGGGTGAATTTACCATTTCCACCTAGAACTCTGTTCAAGCTTAAAGTCTTGCACATAAAGACCCATACCTGCCTGATAAGTATTAGAGATATTTGTAATCATTCCTTAGCCCAAGCGAAACAGATGTTGGATAGACTTAGCATAATAACACAATTGTCAGAACTGCTTCCTTTCTTAGGGACTATAGTTAGCAAGTAGTGACAATTAAGCAACGAATAAGAAAAAGCAGTAGTGAAAGAATTGGCCACAGTAAAAATAGAAACTAGGAATCCATCCATCTAATTCAAAGCTCCAAACTAGAGCTACAAAGCTAGGATAGGATGCAAAAATTATTGAATCCCAAAACACTCGAGCAACTCAAATTCGAGAACATCTCCGCTGATTAAAGGTCAGAACAAAACTACTAAACAGTTTTCTAAGTTGTTAGTTGCCAAACATACAGCTTACAAGATTTCAAGCATCCAAATAGACCAAGGCCAAATCACAACAGACTTGGATCTCCAAAGCCTTTTTGAAACATTACAAGGTCCCAGCTCAAGAGGTGACTAAGGAATGCAAAGAGGTTATGCACATTGCAAACAAATGCCATCCAGACTAAAGCTCATTACAAGTCTTCAAGCCTGGGCAAATTTCCTTGTAATTGTAGAAGGCCACTTCGATTTTTATTGGCGATATTTCTCTCTCAATTTGTCAATATGCTTTGAAAGCTCATCTGTGGGATAGATTATCAACCAAAGACTATCATGTCAATCACAAATGGAGACAATTCTAAGATCTAGCTCATGCTGAACTGGTGGCCTGTCACTCTCCTCAAAGCATCCTAAAAGATCTTCATAATGTAGTGATCATTTGGGAGAGCATGGAATCAATACTTGTCTACACATGTTGTCTTCCATACTAACAACATTTGGCTGCACCTGTTTTATCAATGCAATCAAGACTTGTCTTCCTCCACAATAGCTTGAGAGCGCATCTAGTCCCTGGATCAGAATTCTGAAATTTGAAGTTTGAGAAATTAGGGTTTCCTCATAAAACCCTAAGTTGCAGTTGCAGTACCAGTTGCCATTGCAGTTGCAGTATCAGTTGCAGTTGCGGTGTCAGTTCCTTCATGCCAATTGAAACACCAATTGCAGTGAAAGTTTTTGTGAAGTGTTGGGACTGATTTTTATTGTCCCAGTGCACCTTACCCTGGCAAATCTCCAACTACCTTTAAATTACAAGTTGCAGCACTTTTGAAGTTTTAAAGGTTTGTTATTTATTGTCGTTGTTGTCGGATGGTGCCACTACCTACCGATACTGTCAGAGGTATGTACTTACATATGTTTAACTGTATCATTATTTTTAAAGGGTATTTGCAGGAGAAAGGATCTTTCATTTAAAAAACAATCGTAGATCCAAAGGGATCTCAAATCGAGCACATTCAGAAGAACAATGCACCTCAGGTTTGATCAATTTAATATGCCTATATTTGTTATGATCTTATGAAAATGATGCAAGAGCATCGTCAGCAAGCACACGTGGAGAGACAACTCGATGCCTTAGCACGCCTTTGAATCATTTCGGAATCTTAACCACTGGCGTTTCCTGCAAATCTTTTTGAAATGATCGAAAACTGAAGAAGATCAAACGCTTGGGAGTTGAATGATCACGAGTGATCTGAGAGTTTCACTCCTAGTCTTGAATGTAACGGAACTTAGGTAGCAATTAGGTTTTTTTCAAGAAGACGAGTAGTCGGAGGGAACCCTAAGAACCCTCTGAGATAAATAGAGGTGTTGTATGCCCGAATGAGGCTGTTGCAAGTTAGTAGGAGATTGTTGTGATTTAGTTGTTGCCGAGATTTTAGTTGTTGTTTTATCATAGTTGTAGCCATTTACTTTTAAATGAATATAACAGAGAAAAATTGATCCAATGCATGGTGTTGCTACTGTTTACAATTCCCTGTTATTTTGTTTTCATGAATGAATGAGTTATGTTGTTGAGTATATGAAACTATGAAGTGTTTAGATAAGTTTCGATTGTTCTCTTCGTTGAGTTCATGCAAGGTGTGCATACAGTCCGCAAGGAGTGCGTTGACAGAGTCTATTTTGACTCAGAAGCTCAGAAGAGATAGCGCGAAACTTTCCCTTTGCAAGGAGTGCAAAGTGACTGCTGCAAGGTGTGCACAGTCGTCCGCAAGAACTTAAGTCTTGCGTGAGAATCTGCTACGAGGAGTGACAAAGTTTGTTTCGATTCATAAGCTCATAAGAGATAGCGTGAACTTTCCATTTGCAAGGAGTGCAAAGGGACTGCTGCAAGGCGTGCACAGTCGCCCTCAAGAACCTAAGTTTTCTGTAAGAATCGGCTGCAAGGAGTGCACAGATCCAAAATTCGACTAAGTGTCGAAGTAATCCTCTAAGGAGTCAAAGGGTTCATAGGAGAAAGCTCACGAGAGATAGCGGGATAAATCTTCAAGGGAAACGAAGTTCTGAAGATTTCACGAGTCATCGACTAAGATCCGTTCAAGAGGGAGCGGGATCATTCCGGGTCGTCGGATCTAGGCAAGGTGCACGAGCTTTAAGTCTCTGTGTGCACACCGGAGCGAGGATTCGCCGAAGTACCAAAGAGGCTAGGGACCGTCCATCATCCAGGGGGACAGGTGGCGCAAGATCTACAACTTCGGAAGTTTGTAGTCAAGGAGAAAGCAAAATCGTCGAAGAGCCGAAGTAGATCCCAGCCGTTGGTCGCCAGGGGGATACGTGTCAACAGATCTGAGACTTCGAGAGGCTTCGAGGAAAGCCACTTCGAGGATTTCAGTAGAGGAGTTGAAATTCCTGAACCCCGAAGAGTCGAAGTAAATCGTAGTCGTTCGATTCAGAAGGACAAGCGGCAGAGATACATGAACTTCAAGTGAAACCACTACGGGAGAAAGCGAGTGTTCAGGAGTTAAGACTCCCGAAGCCCGAAGAGCCGAAGTGAACCACAGTCAGTGATCTGTGAGGGACACACGTCAACAGATTGTTGTCTTCGGGTGAAAGCACTCCGGGAGGAAGCGAAGACTGAGAGTTGAAACTCCTGAAGCCCGAAGAGTCGAAGTGAACCACAGTCGTCGATCTGTGAGGGACACGCGTCGACGGATCGTTGTCTTCAGGTGAAAGCACTCTAGGAGAAAGCGAAGACTAAGAATTGAAACTCCCGAAACCCGAAGAGCAGAAGTGAACCACAATCGTTGATCTGTGAGGGACATGCGTCGATAGATCGTCGATTTCGGGTGGAAGTACTGCGGAGGAAGCAAGAGTTGAGAGTTGAAACTCCCGAAGTCCGAAGGGAGAAATCAATCGTAGTCGTCGGTTTGGAAGGAGGGCACGCGTCGATAGACCGTGGAGATTTGGGAGTGTGTGCGAAAGGAGGAAAAGGGTCGTTGACTGATAGTTGACCAAGGCAGAAAGAGGACAGATCTCAATCGTCGATCAAGAGGCAACACCCAGGATCACAAGATCGACGATTGTGCTTAATTGCGGGGACAAAAGGTGCTCGGGTTTTAAAAATCTTGGAGCGGGCCGCAATCAAAACCACGGTATTGTCAGAGGGATATGTGGCAGCTGCTAGTGAATTGCAGGGAGAAAAGCGATGTGGTCTCAAACCACTCTAGTCCGCCCCGCAATCGCGTGATTACGTGAGGATATAGCCCGAGGTCACATACGAGAGAGGAGATAGCGCCTGAAACTTGAGAGTTCGGTAACGCGAAGGAAGAGGTTGCGGGTGCCATAGAACCTGCACCAGAAGACTGAAAGGACCTGTGTTAAATTGCAAGTGAGACCATTAAGGTTTTAGAGAGTCGATTTGGCTTGGAAATCGAAGATCTTTGATCGGGAGGTCGTGCAGCCCCTTAGGAGAGAAGGGGGGTCTACATCAGAAAATGTAGGTTGTATTTTGATCTGTTGAGGTTATGACAATCATACTAACCATTGGTCAAAATTAAAGTCAAAAGTATTAGATTGATTAAGGTTGAGATTATAGAGTTTATTCTCTAACTCAGATTTCTGTTAAGAAAGCATATTATCTTAGTACAAAGGACTGTTGAAGAGAATACTTGTCATCTTGAGTGAAGGAGACTCGAAAGAAAAGAAACACACTCATTCTTGAGGACAAGATTCCAAATTCCAGGTTTGATTGATTAAATTGATAAGATTCAAATTTACACATATCAAGTTTGATAATTGCTAAACACTATAGTTGTGATAGCAATCTTTGAAAAATTTTATTATTGAATACTTGGTAGCATGTGAGCATTATTAAGATAAATGTTTATTGTAATCATTTACCAGATATAACTAACATCTCATCTAGGAGAAACTTCTTGTTTTGTTGCCAGGTTACCATGGAGGAATGATTGATCACAACACTAGAAGAGTGTTGCTCTCATTTCTTATTATCGTATTTCTTACTTGTGACCCTTGTTTCAGGAAAGGAGCTACTGTGACGATTGTTCTCGCTATTATTTTTATTATTATTATAAAGAGTATTATTCTTGTCTATTGTTTCTCCCTTATTGTTCTTTCTCTAGGAAGGTCAGAGGTGATAACCCTGAGAGAGCTATAGTGACGGTTGCAGAAGGCAACATATTAGATGAGACATGGAGCAGACTATCAAAGTTGTATTTATGAATGTATACATCCATGTACCGAAGAACAACTTTTGCTAGATACAGAACATCTCGTATGGAGACAGATCATGAGGAGCAGAAGGCTCCAAAGATGACCAAACAAATCCCTTTGGTGTAGTTAATCACTCTTCAAATCATCAG
>JASDQU010306140.1:135382-148066 GCA_032191745.1 Picea mariana
TGTATACATCCATGTACCGAAGAACAACTTTTGCTAGATACAGAACATCTCGTATGGAGACAGATCATGAGGAGCAGAAGGCTCCAAAGATGACCAAACAAATCCCTTTGGTGTAGTTAATCACTCTTCAAATCATCAGGAAGAGTTAGTAGAGCCAGAAGGGCCTACCCAGAATCAATGCAGTAACCAGAAAGAGACCAGCATGGGCCCGTGACACTTTATAGGATGCAAAGACATATAGCATTGACGAGACATATCAGAGGGAGCAGATGGATCCAACGATTATATAGACTCAGAGGGAGTCAAGTTTCAGAGGGAGCATGGAGACTCAGAGTAAGCCTAATCTCAAAAAGGATCAAATGGGAAAAAGAGATGTCTTCCAGGACTGACAGACAGATGCCATGAGTTGAGAAGACTAGATCGTAGCTTCAGAGACCTCTAGGAGACATGAAATCTCCTGAGAAGATTCCCTTATTTCAGTGACAGAGGAGGAAGCCAGTCAAAAGGACTAGGATACGGATTTTTCCTTGAGACCAGAAGGGAAGTCAGTGGTGACTTCCGAGATTGATCTAACGGATCAAGCATGTTGCAGATAACAGTATAGAGATGTACAAAGCCTGATTTGTGTCCAGAGGATTCTCCCAGCAAGAGAGAGAAGACTATGACGAGACACTTGCTCCAATAATCGAAGAAATAGTTCCAATGTTCGTGAAGATGGTCAGAACAACCATGATTTCGATACAGTATGAGATTCAGAGGGAGCAGTCCCTGTATTTGAGATTCAATTACCTCCATGAAAGAAGAAAAGCCACCTTCAGTATCAGCCACTCTCAGTTTCAGATGAAGTTGTTGCCATGATAGAATAGAGGAGCTACTCTCAGAGTTCAGCAGCTACAGTGAGAATAGAGCACTCATTCTCAACTTCAGAAATAGCAACTGTAGGTGCAGAGTCATGGTTCCAGAAGGAACAGTTGCAGAAAAAGTAGAGGACATACTCTCAACCAGCAGAAATTAATGACAGGACGTAAAAGCAGTAGGAAAAATTAAAACAGAAAGCAAAAATCAGACTATTGTAAGGCAGAAAAGAAAAAGCACAAAAAGGAAAACAGAACTAGGCTACTAGTGTACAGAAAAACCGAATAGCATTAGATCTTTTCACGTTGGTCCCTCGCAATGTTTCAAGCGAGAACCGTTAGTGCTGTAGGAAAACAATTGCTTCAGTAAATCCCGTAGAATGCAAGATTTTGTATCCAGGACAAAAGCAATTCCGAAGGGACACAGAATTAACACTTGGAACTTCGACGTAATTATCAGCCTTTTAACGCATATGATTAAATCATCAAGGTAGATATGGATGTTGATCAATTCATCAAGAGTAGTGTGGATAGGTCTTTTAAAAGTGGGACTTGCATCAAATAGGCCCGAAGGCATGCATTTATAAGACATAGTACCGCAATTAGTGATAAAAGTAGTTTTGTGAGCATCTGCCCCTTTTACCTTGATTTTCTTGCAAACCAAAAAACTGTCAAGTAAGGGCCTTAACTGTGACTCTACAACCTACTGCAAAAATACTTCCATATTGAGGGGAAGAAAAGGGTTTCTCATAATAGCCTGACTGAAAGTGCGAAAATGAATGCAGGTTCTAACATGATCAGTGGTCTTCGAAGCAGGTACCCAATCTAGAACCCATGCAGGGTGAACTGAAAAAATGATTCTAGCCCTTAAGAAATTTCCCAACTCCCGCTGAAAGGTTGCTTTAAGTGCAAAATTAATAGATCTTTGTTTCTGCATAACTGGTTTCATGCTTTCCTTAATGGGAAGAGCATTTTGTAGGAGACCAAGATCAAAACCACGAAGATCCTCATAAGGCCAAGTAGAAACCTTTTGAAATCCACCAAGTAGCTTGGCAAACTTCGTTACTTTCTTATCAGAACATCGGGTACCTATGTTATCGTACTTAGAACTCATGGTTTCGCAGACCAAGAACAGCAGATCAAGGAGATATAACCAGGAAGATTATGCAACCAATTCTCTTTATAAAACAGCAGTGAAAGCAGATAGCAAATTCAAGTATGCTTTAGGGGAAACATCACAACAACTGTGTAAGCTTGATTGTTATTGACTAACAATGCTTTGCAGGAGTGTCACTGTGGCAGAACTGATCCAATCATGCTATTTGACCAAATAACTAGAAGATAGCAAGCAATAAAGTTATGACAGAAATAATTTTGCAAAAATCAACCAACGGAAATTAATGACAGGACGTAAAAGCAGTAGGAAAAATTAAAGCAGAAAGCAAAAATCAAACTACTATAAGGCAGAAAATAAAAAGCACAAAAAGGAAAACAGAACTAGGCTACTAGAGTACAGAAAGACTGAATAGCATTAGATCTTTTCACGTTGGTCCCTCGCAATGTTTCAAGCAAGAACCGTTAGTGTTGTAGGAAAACAATTGCTTCAATAAATCCCGTAGAATGCAAGAGTTAGTATCCAGGACAAAAGCAATTCCGAAGGGACCCAGAATTAACACTTGGAACTCCGAGGTAATTATCATCCTTCTAACGCATATGATTAAATCACCAAGGTAGATATGGATGTTGATCAATTCATCAAGAGTAGTGTGGATAGGTCTTTTAAAAGTGGGACTTGCATCAGATAGGCCCGAAGGCAGGCATTTATAAGACATAGTACCGCAATCAGTGATAAAAGTGGTTTTGTGAGCATCTACCCTTTTACCTTGATTTTCTTGCAAACCAAAAAACTATCAAGTAAGGACCTTAACTGTGACTCTACAACCTGTTGCAGAAATACTTCCATATTGAGGGGAAGAAAAGGGTTTCTCATCATAGCCTAACTGAAAGTGCGAAAATGAATGCAGATTCTAACATGATCAGTGGTCTTCGAAGCAGGTACCCAATCTGGAACCCATGCAGGGTGAACTGAAAAAATGATTCTAGCCCTTAAGAAATTTCCCAACTCCCGCTGAAAGGTTGCTTTAAGTGCAAGATTAATAGATCTTTGTTTCTACATAACTGGTTTCATGCTTTCCTTAATGGGAAGAGCATTCTGTAGGAGACCAGGATCAAAACCACGAAGATCCTCATAAGGCCAAGCAGAAACCTTTTGAAATCCACCAAGTAGCTTGGCAAACTTCGTTACTTTCTTACAGAACATTGGGTAACTATGTTATCGTACTCAGAACTCATGGTTTCGCAGACCAAGAACAGCAAATTAAGGAGATATAACCAGGAAGATTATGCAACAGGGGGAAGTGAGCGAATTTAATGGAAAAATGACCGAGAATTTGGGAATAACTCATGAAAAGTGTTAAGTATGAGGGGTTTTTACCACTGTATGCATAATCATTTAACCGGAATCTGCTCTTAACTTCAAGGAGAAAATCTTTAGACTTGGTCTAAAAAATCTCAATGGATGAAGAAATGGCAAGAAGAAGTGGGAGATAACCAGTTCTCTTTATAAAACAGCAGTGAAAGCAGATAGCAAATTCAAGTATGCTTCAGGGGAAACATCGCAACAGCTATGTAAGCTTGATTGTTATTGACTAACAATGCTTTGCAGGAGTGTCATTGTGGCAGAACTGATCCAATCATGCTATTTGACCAAATAACTAGAAGATAGCAAGCAATGAAGTTATGATAGAAATAATTTTGCAAAAATCAACCAGCAGAAATTAATGACAGGGCGTAAAAGCAATAGGAAAAATTAAAACAAAAAGCAGAAATCAGACTACTGTAGGGCAGAAAAGAAAAAGCACAAAAAGGAAAACAGAACTAGGCTACTAGTGTACAGAAAAAACGAATAGCATTAGATCTTTTCACGTTGGTCCCTCGCAATGTTTCAAGCGAGAACCGTTAGTGATGTAGGAAAACAATTGCTTCAGTAAATCCCGTAGAATGCAAGAGTTAGTATCCAGGATAAAAGCAATTCCGAAGGGACCCAGAATTAACGTTTGGAACTCCAAGGTAATTATTAGCCTTTTAACGCATATGATTAAATCATCAAGGTAGATATGGATGTTGATTAAATCATCAAGGTAGATATGGATGTTGATCAATTCATCAAGAGTAGCGTGGATAGGTCTTTTAAAAGTGGGACTTGCATCAGATAGGCCCGAAGGCAAGAATTTATAAGACATAGTACTGCAATTAGTGATAAAAGTGGTTTTGTGAGCATCTGCCCCTTTTACCTTGATTTTCTTGCAAACCAAAAAACTGTCAAGTAAAGGCCTTAACTGTGACTCTACAACCTGCTGCAGAAATACTTCCATATTGAGGGGAAGAAAAGGGTTTCTCATAATAGCCTAACTGAAAGTGCGAAAATGAATGCAGGTTCTAACATGATCAGTGGTCTTCTAAGCAGGTACCCAATCTGGAACCCATGCAGGGTGAACTGAAAAAATGATTCTAGCCCTTAAGAAATTTCCCAACTCCCGCTAAAAGGTTGCTTTAAGTGCAAGATTAATAGATCTTTGTTTCTGCATAACTGGTTTCATGCTTTCCTTAATGGGAAGAGCATTCTGTAGGAGACCAGGATCAAAACCACGAAGATCCTCATAAGGCCAAGCAGAAACCTTTTGAAATCCACCAATTAGCTTGGCAAACTTCGTTACTTTCTTATTAGAACATTGGCTACCTATGTTATCGTCCTTTGAAGATTCGAATGCCCCAATGCTCAAGGAGATGGTTTCACCCACCTTTATTTGTAACTCCTCTTCTTTCTGTTTTTCTTTATTGCCGACATCACTCAATGAAAACAAACTCTCAAGAGGATTCAAGCCCTCAGGAATCTTATTGTTTTCTATGGATATAATTTCCTCGGGCTTAAGAGGTTCATCTTGAATGAAAACACAAATGCTCTCATCGTTAGGGAGGGCCTGCCAAGATCCTGCATTGTCAGGGATATATGAACAATATAGAGATTGAAAAGAACAATCAGGCCTGTGCGGCAAAAGTTGTTGATTAGGAGAAGTTGCAAGGACAGCTAACCGATCAACCATTGAATTCAACTCCCTCCTAACATGAGTGATGTTGAAAGATAAAAGGTTTGAGGTAAGTGCCCAAACAATTTGGGTGTATCGTTCCATCAGTTTGTTACTAGGAGAGCATATCTTACGTATCAAGTTCACAACAAGCTCGGAATCTCCAAAAATTGAAAGGTGACCACAACCAAGATTAAGGGCATTCTCAATGCCTAATAATAAAGCTTTGAATTCAGCGGCATTGTTCGTACAAGCAAACTCTAACCTGTAAGACAAATTATGAATTTTCCCTATAGGGGAAACCAAGATAATGCCAGCCCCATTACCTTCATTAGAGTGTGAACCATCAAAGTGCATGTGTCGCATATCATCATCTAAATCGAGTCATTCCAAAGGAATATGATCCTCCTCCGCAAAGATGGAATACACTCCTAGGCCCTCTTCGATATAGTTTACACTAGATTGTGGAACACTCTCTATGTAGGGTGATATCCTTCCCTCTCTAAGGACTATGATGTTCTTACCATTCCGAGGTACGGATAAATGCGTCCCATCAAGTGAGAGGTACCCACCTGTCAAGGCTTGCCAATCTCTTCCCAAGATAATTGAGTAATTGCTTACAGGAATATCAATTACATGAATGCTAAGGGTTGTCCTTATTTCAGGATGAGCACATAAAACCAAGGTCACATCCTTAATCTCGCCTATGGTTGTTTGTTGTAGACTATTAGAAGAGAGCATGCTTCTGGCGTTTTCATTTGTACAAGATAAGCCTAGCTCTTCCATAATAATCTTCGACATCACACTTGGGCCTGAACCACCATCAATGAGGCAACAATGGGCAATCTTATCCATAATCTTTACAGAACTATAAAAAGAGGGATTTTTTATAGGGTATCTAAAGTTATGTACACCTACTTTATTTATAGAAGAGTCATCTTCGTTTACCTCTTCAGAAAGATTGGCTACAATGGAAGCTTTTCCTTCCATGAATTGTTTCAAATGCATCTATTGTTCAGGGACGGCAACCATGTCTAGAAGGGTTGCATCTGCTTTGATGTTGGCCAACTGATTCAAGATATTGTATTTTGAAGAGGGGAGAGGGGAAGTTGTTCTTTGACTGTTAGAAACTTTAGGAACCTGAACAGTAGCAGCACGTGAGGATGAGCATGGGCTAGATGAGCTGCGGGGAGGGTCAAATTTGCCCTTGGGAGCATAAGCTTTGTTCCTAGTATTGATGACCATGACATCTTATGGTTCTGCAAAATCTAGGACAGCGATAGTAGCTTCTGGTCTTTTACCAAAGATCTTATCTCTGGCACTTTTCCTTACCTCACATGTGGTTTCCTCGTGGTGCTCCTCGCAGAAGTTGCACCAGCTTCGAGGCAAGATGGCCTTAGGCTGAAAATTGTTATCAATTGGATTCCTAAGGGGGGGTGCGAAGAAGGATGAAGCTCCAAGGGTGAGAGGTGAGGCAGTCCCCCTTCGCTCGAACTCTATCATACGATTGTTCATGTCTTGTACTAGTTGTAAGAGGGAAAACATGTCCGTCTGTCTAACTGATTCTCCCTGGGGAAGACATGTTCTTTCAAGCTATTCCTCATACTCTAAACAAGTATTCAGAGCGGAACCAAGGTTATCAATGGCTTTTTCCTCAAGCCTATGACGGTAGGGGGAAGGCAATGCATTGTAGTAATGCATGAAAGCGGCTTGGTTCTGAAGGCGGATGAGTTCGGGGATTTGATTGTATAACTTGGTGAAACACAAGTTGAAAGACTTGATGGTCTCACCATCTTTGTAAGTAACGTTATTGTATTCCCTTAACTTCTCGGCTGGGCTTTTAGATTGTCCATAAGTGGATCTGAACCAATAGATTAACTCCTCCCAAGTAGACAGAATCTTAGGAGGAAGGTCAAAGAAGTCGGTCGCAGCCTTTCCTTCCAAGGAATTTACGAACAAGCTCATGCAAGTATCATTATCATTAGCCCCTATGTTATGACAAGCATTAGAAAATGCCACCAGGTGTTCGTTTGTAGTGACAGTGTTATTTCCGAAGAACTTAGGAAGATGCTCCTTGAACTTAGGGAGTGGACGAGTGGCAGGTGCTACGTTGAGAGGAGAGGACATGTGCCATGGTGTGGTTGTGGCGTCTTCTTCAAACTGAAAAAGCCCATACTTTTTGATGACTTTGGTAGGGTTTGTGGTAGATTGAACAAGGATATGGTGGCTATATAAGCTACCAATCACTGACAAAGATGAAGCCTGAGAGGATGAGGCACCTCCAGAGCCACCACTAGATGCCATCTTGTGGAAGATAGGTGAGGGAAAGAAAGACGAACTGGATGAATCAAACAAAGTACTCCTTAGAGCACTTTGTTGGGCAGATAACACAATGGTCCTTCTTCCTATTTCAGCAATAGGACTGATTTCAGGTTATAAGCCTCTTCTTCTTCTAGAAGCACGAGAGTCTAAGGACATGAAAGAAAGGCCAAAACGGAAGAACAAAAAGGTTATTGTTATCTCTAGACTGTCTAGGTCTAGTTTCCAATCGTTCTTGAGCACTAATATCTCGTTCAATTGCTGCCCAGGAATGGTTAAGCTCAGCACGGGTATTGGCAGTGTCTAAAATGGTATTAAACAAGTTCAAAGTAATGTTGGTTTGGTCTTGAAGATCGGGCTCAATGTTGGGCTTCCTTGTAACAGGAACAGTCATTAAGAAATAAAACAGTCAAAGAATCAATATCAGAAAAATAGATGTATCGATGAAAATCGAGTATAAAAAAATTAGCCAGAGAGATATCGAAGATCTCCCCAGTATGGTCGCCAAATAAATGTTGAGGAAAAGATATGAAATGATCTTACTCAAGCATTTCCAGATTCTGCTTGGCTAGAGAAAAATAGACGGGAATATCACCCTATATTTATAGCCAACAAAAATAACATCCTAACCCACAAGTATTAATCACAAGTGCTTAGGCTAGTCTTTTATCAATAAAAAGACTGCTGGAAATTTACTTTTTATGTAATTTTCTGAATATAACAGTTGTTGAAATAAATGAAAAGACAGAAGTAAAGACACCAAGATGATAATCAAGACAGATGAGACATAAAACAATCCTTTATTTCATTCCAATTCACCAAAGAGTCATTCTTTTACAAAATTTCATGCAGAAATTTAGGACCAAAGTCAAACTTAGACATCCCCGATGGAACATACAAAAGGACCTCCGACAGAAAATCAAAAACCGAACTCTAAAAGCTGGATCAGCTTGCCACGGATTGCTGCCCACTCGACTCTACACAATAGCCTTTGTCAGTCATGAAAACTAGTTCACAAACAGACAAGTCTACACACACTATCAAAGATAGATCAACACCTCTGAAAAACAAGTGTCTAAATGATCTAATTCAGCCCTGAATCTTGTTGTCTATAATAAGACCTTGCTATCATAAAAAGAATTAGGCTTGTGATAAATTAAGGAATGAATGAAAACTGAACTATCTCAGAATAAACTCAAAGAGCAAACCTTAGTATGCTTCTCCTTCTATCCTCTTCTTGTTCCTCCCTTTCCTTTTGCCTTTAAACAAATTAGAGTTGGTTGAAGTAGTTGAACCAACTCATTAGTTAAGTTAATTAAAAGACAACCAACTTTTATTTAGGGGGAAAAGTAATAATCATAATAAGGGTTATAATAAATAATAACTAGTAGGTGGGACCCCTTGTGACTCCATTTAGCTCTTAACAATCATAACATAACTAGTTAGTTAAGAAAAACACACCTCCTTGTGACTCCCATCATCATATCAACATTTGACAATTTAGCTCATGATATTTGAAATTATTTTCAAAAAATATATTACTCATATATCCCAAAATAAAACATGTTGTCCAAAAACTTATGAAGTCAACTATCATCAACAATAGATGAAATAAAAACTCGAAAGCCATATTTCCCACTTTGAGATGCAATCTTTCCTTGATTGTTGCTGTCACCTTTTGATTTTCCTGCATTTTCCTTTGGCTGCGCTAAGCCTTTAGGCCTAATCTCGTTGATCACGTGGGAACAATCGTCCCTCAAATGCATCCAGGAAGACACGGATTTGCTAGAGCCATTGGAGGATGAGGAAGGGGCAGCAGTGGCTTTTCCTTTGTCAAGGGCATGGTGGGCCTTCGTTTTCAACCTTTTGCTAGCATGAGAGGATTGCACTGGTGAGTGGGCAGGGGCAGCTTGGACAATGGGGTTAATAGGCGAAGGAGCAGGTAGGGATAAATTGGGCCAACGACGATGTTGGGAGACTATTGGATGGACAATCTCTTGCCATCCATCATTTTCAGGAACCTCAGGTTGCGATGAGACATGGGGAGGCACAGGGATACCAGGGTCTTGCGGAACTTGGAAAGGAGGCCTTTAAGGCCTAGGTTGGACCACTCCTTACCCAATCCAATTGAAAAATCCAACCTGAAACAACTGGCCAAGATCTTGTGAGTCAGCATCAAAATTTATGGAGAACCTTGGCCTTCTTGGGCCTCTGTTCCAGTTACCTCTCCCTCCGTTTCCTCGGCCAAAGCTACCTTGCCTGAAAAAACTCATTCCTTCCTGCATGATTGATTAGAAAATAGTCTTTTAAATAACCATACATGACAACTCTTAAAAATATGAAATAGATTTGGCTCAGCAACGTATCAGACTCATGCAATCCAATCCATACAAATTGTTTAACTGTTTATCAATGAGCAGGGGGTGAATAAAGGGTCCTGGGGTATGTGAGGGGTTTGTATTGAGCGAAACATGATATGATGAGGGGGGGGGAAATATGGTTACTGCTCAAAGACAACAATAATCAACTACAAACTAAAAAAAACATCACTGTAATCCAACCAAGACACTGATACTTCCAACTGCTTCAACACAGAATTTTTATTGACTATAATCAATTTTAGAACAGGGAGTGAAAAATGAATGTGGGAAGGCGATGGGGTTGTAATTAGCGAAAAGTGAAATAATGGTGGGGAATGAGAGCGGGTATTGTTCATAAAATTAATTAAGTAATTCATATAACCATTCTAAAAAAGGAAATACACCAACCAAATGCCCATTGTGACCCAATAACAACTATTGTGTATTAACTAGTTCATTGTTCATAACCAAATATCTAACAAAGTGTCAACAACCAAAACAGTATGCATTCCACAACAATCTGTAGGGGAGCTTTGTTTTCTCCCATTTATCCATAAGCAATTTCCAAATAAATACACAGTCAATTATTTTCACTTTGCTCATCAAATGTAGGCATAAAAATCATGCTCGATTCTGTCTTTACATTTGTTTAATAATTAAACTGCAATGTGGTCATACTGCCACAGCACTCGTGCCTGTCACTGTTTTAAAATGCATGACATTCATTTAACATACATAATGGACAGTCAACACAATGATCCACATTCATCTTGCAAAGATCCTGGCTTGTTATTTAAACACCCAGATAACCAATCACCATTTCAACTCACACTATGTTGTGAAATGCACAACCATTCGACAAATGCAAGTGTATTTCTATAACTGTACAGGCCCAATCTTCTTTAATTCTAAACATTCAAAATGTTGGGCTATCCATCCAACGCAACGAGGCAGCAACAGCATACTCGACCTCATAATACWATTAATCAAATTGCAATAAGCCATGCTAAAAAAAACTCTGTGACTATCTCTGAGGGCGCAACCCAAAATAAATATAGCATACACAGTGGGTGACCATAATTACCACAATGCAACATTCCCTTTTGAAAATTTAGAACACACAGTCACAGTATCATTAACTCAACCTATTGTGTCRGGCTATCAATCCAGCGCAAGGAGACAGCAACAGAATTGCTCAAATCAATCAAACTGCAATCAAAACCATGCTGTGTAAAAATCGGGCTCATCCTTAACGACGCAATTGAATAACCATACTTATACAGGGAAAGGAACTGTCATAGTCGTCCCGGTTGCAATAACTACTTGGCCAAAAAAACACATAGTTATAGTGATCATTTACTCATGGTGTAACATACAAATGCATCACGTGCGAAACATCATTAATCAATTGTAACTAATGCTGAGTTAACATCCCGATAACTTCAATGCAAAAGACAGTGACTGTGTATCAACCTCAATCGTTAATCAACCAGCTTCAATGTTGAGCCTATTACTTGGACTGTCATCATAATCAACAACCCAACCTAACATGCTGTGGGAATCCCACACATACCCACGCATCGACATGAAGCGACGTTGTGACTTACTCATTAAAAACAATACTGGGTTATCAATTCATTTAAATACAAGGAGAGCGACTATGTATTTGATTTGTCCAATTAACCCTGCAGAGCTTATCCATTGTAATAACATAGGCAGTGACTAGATACCAAAACCAACACGATTGTCACAAAATCAACTGGGCGAGCCTGTAATCAACTCTGTCGACAATACATACCAATCAACAATAACCAATAGTAAACCCGACAAGCCACGACAGTCTTCTCTATCAACCCTCAGACTTGAGGAGTTCAGGATTTGCTCTGTGGCCAACACAGGGAGACTAGAGTCGACTCTTCTCAATTGTGAAAACCTCTGAGACCAACGGTGTATACACAGAGAACACCACAATTTACTTCGTGGACAGGGTAACGAATCCCGTGACAGGAGAGGTTATAACCAAAGGAGCAAGGCTCCATTTTGGCCTTGTAACGATACTTCGCACACGCAGGGTATAACCCTCGTGGCTCTCCAGTCAATCAACTACAACGTTGAGGTAGAAACAAGGCCGAGAAGAAGCAATATAACCCACTGCGCGACCATTAGTAGCGAAAACAACCCAATGCCCAAGTGAACAATGCGCAGCGACACAAAGCGCTTCCAACCATAAAAGCCAAGGACTGGGTATGGTGGCACAAAAAAGTGTGAAGACGGCCAGCCAGTCAAGACCAACAAAACCCTTCAACTAAAACCAGCAAGGATGATAGAGAGCCTTTGCGGCTGCTAACGCTCAGAACGACCAACAACACTGAGACTTCAAACATTATCGCAGAGAAAGCCATCAATGATTCAATCCAAAGAAACTCACAATTTCACATAGTTGCCATACTTAAGGAAAACACAACCCATACATTCGAGCCAATATCCATTTCATAAACAGAGCAGACTCATGGATGGCCAAAAAAAGACATACCTGTAATCAAAACACCTTAAAACGTGAGTTGGTCGAGTGGTTCCTCTCTACTCGAAAGTCGGAGCCTAACCACAGCAACACAGTTTGAACAATAGCCCGACTAGGGTGACGGCCGGTGGAAGGAGTAAGGGTAACGTGCAGTAAATGCACGTCACCTCCATCCCCTGTCCATTAACTCCTTAGTACACGCCAGCCATTAATCCATTAACCATTCATTAAACCAAGCATTGGAATTAGCATCGTGCCAACCACATCATATCTAACTTATGCCATAACATAAATCAACCATGTTCCATATAACTCAACAAATCGCATAACCATTAACTTGCTAGCTAGGATTTAACCATAATCATTTTAATGATTCATGCATGTAGTGTAGTATATTTGCATAGTTAGATCCCTTTTCCTTTTGCATTTTTTTATATTGTTTTCGCCCTTTTCCAACTGCTCTTTAAGTATTGTTACTAACATGT
>JASDQU010306141.1:68398-87210 GCA_032191745.1 Picea mariana
AGCAGAGATAATTTTGTTAATTACAGACCTCTTTACAGTCATGCTGCCACATGGACAGGGAGGTCCAGCTGTCTCGGTTTCCTGCTTAGGCGGGACAGCTGGCACCCCCAACAGCTTTGTATTTTGTCATCGTTAATATAACAGGCTCCATCTCTCTTTTTACTTAAAAAAAAAAGAAAATGGTATTATTCAGGCACAATAAACTCTGAAATATATAAATTAAATATATTAAATAAAAATATGTATAAATAAAAAAAAATACATAACTTGATAAATCCAAATTAGTATATATTAAACGAATATGTGTATTAAACCACCAAATACGTGTATTATACCACCATAATAGTAAATGGAGATGCAGGGTATCGATCCCCGTACCTCTCGCATGCTAAGCGAGCGCTCTACCATCTGAGCTACATCCCCTTATGTGGTAGTATTAAATTTTTATATACCAAGAAATATATTCCTGCCGAATTATGCTAGAGACGGCCGACGTAATGGGTGTGGCCTGGCGAAAAATGGTAGACGTAATGTGTCCGTGTTGTTAGGTAAAATCGAATCCGGCTCACGCGCGTGACAGGCATACTACAACGAACTGAAATTTACAAAGACTGAGAGTAAATATATGAGAAAGAAAATTTAGAAAGAGTGGGAGTAAATATATGAGAAAGAGAATTAGGGTTAGGCAAGCAAACTCTTGTGGAAGAAGGTTTCATTGCAGGGAATGGAAGCGAGTCTCTGGGACGTTTGTCTCAATTGAGTTGAAATAAACGTATAGAATGCAATAGAATATCTACTCTCGCGTCTTTTATGACAGGAAAATTGTCTAAAACAATTAACCAGCAATGTCAAGATGCCCGAGTTGGTCTAAGGCGCCAGTTTCAGGTACTGGTCCGAAAGAGTATGGGTTCGAATCCCATTCTTAACATTTGTTTTTCTAATATTCCTGGTTTTTCTAAAAAAATCAGTCAAAACTGTTTTGGTGTCACAGTCATAGAATTCCTGAATTTTGGTGTCACAGTCATAGAATTCCTGGATTTTCTAGAGGAACATTTGCTAATTTCTGGTTTTAGCTATTTATCCTTTTAACTCAATCTATAACATAAATGTATCAACTCAAATTCATAAACAAGATGCAGATGCAGGTATCGACTCAGGTACTTTGTAGATTGGTCTACCATATGAGCTATGTGAAACAATGTTTTATCTTTTATCTTAGTTGACTTTGTAAATGGATGAAATTACAATTTTTATCCATTAAAACTGCATTTTCATCCTTTCATTAAAAATTAAAGTAAGAATATATTTAGCCCACTAACGGTCCTCTATCACTCGGTGAAAACGCTACAATAATAAGATGCATATAGAGATTTGAAGGGCCTGTTGAAGGGATAGAAGTTGCCCTTGATTTAAATGTAGTATATATATCTTTAACATTTGTTTTTCCACATGAACCACCATTTGTTTACACTAGTAGGTTCGAGATATAATGTAACATCCTGCTCTTGTCCGCACTAAGTGAAATTATTCTCTGAGGACACATGCTTGCAAGTGATCCATATTATTATACTATTGGGCATTTGATTATGATTATGATAAATTATGGATATGATGACATGTTATTTTGTTGTATTGATATAGACATGTGCTATTGACTCGGTTCTCTTGAGTATGCAAGATTTTGGACCACGAGGATGCAAAGGCATCGATAAAACCATTGGACTCTGGATCGATTCAGGGAGTGGACTATTGGGGTTCAATTGTTGTATATATGACATATGTGCATCTGATTAGATGTTATGATTATGGATTTTATTTCTGACATGATTCCTTGATGATGCAGGCTGATGATAGCTTGCCGACCAAACTCACATGTGGAGTAGAGTGGTCACACACAACTACCAGAGACGTTGAGGGAGAGGTGTGGATAGCAGCTCTTTGACAACCTACTAACACTCCCATTGTGGCTCAAACTATAGGTTAACGATTACCTAGTTCGAGAAGACCCACGATGTCGTGAGGGAAGACTTCGACAGTCGCTCATAATGATTCAAAGGGTTGTGCAATAAGGCAGGAGCCTTATTCCTTAGAGTCCCTTAGTCTGCCACAAGATCACCTGACGAAGTATTGACTCTAGGGGGTTTTTATATCTACCAAGTTAGTCAAGAGGTGAGTGGCACCCTTGGAGCACATAGTGCGTCTTGAAGAGCACGTTGCGCAAGGGAAACATAATGAGGCGAGTGGCACTCTTGGAGCACCTAGTGCATCCGGAAGGGCATGACACGTTGTTAACTAATAAGTGAATGAACCTAAATGGACTTAGAACAAATAATTTGATAAGAAGGATTTAAGAACAATTTCCCTAATAAAATGTCGCCCAGCCTAGGAAAATAAAATCTAGGTCTAAGTGATACTTGTGGTTAAAAAAATAAAAATAAATAAATAATACTAACAAACATCATTAAACATGTGACGAGAAGGGGGAAAGCAATTCAAATAATTTATAAAAATCAAATTACTTTGGGGGATTAAATTATTTAAAAAATGAAATAATTGTTTGTTACATATATTATTTAAAAATTTATTAAGTAAAAAGAAAAAGGGGGAAAAAAGGTAATTTTCTACACTTGCTAATTTGAGTTTTAGATAAAATGGGAAAAGAGGGAAACTTAAAAGCATTAGGAAACTAAGGGAAAAAGGGGGAAACATAAATAAAAAGGGAAACATAAGAAAAAATCAGAATGATTAACTTAGTAAGGAATCTTACCATTAAGAACTTTCTAAATTGAACTCAACTAGGAATTTAGTAAGGGCGTAAGTCATTAAAATGTGTAAGGGAATATGGGGAAACCGATTCCAGGAATGCTTTTAGGTGGGTGAGGGAAATAGGAGAAAATAATTAATTAATAAAATTAATTTCTGGTGCAACTAAGGGGATGGGTGACATGTGTATGCGGGAGGATTTTTCTGAATTAAATTATTGAACAATAAATTAAATGGGAATTTGGGAAAGAAATCAGTTAGAAATTATATATAAAAGAGGGAGGAGGAGGAGGATAGATCTCTTCTTCATGTGTAACATTACGCTGTAGAATTTTTGACTTGAATGACTTATCTTGAGGGAGTTGGGATACTCAACTCAGTGAGGAGTGGTAGCTCGGCCTTGCGAGGCGAGTTGGGAGCTAGTTGTTCTCTGGTTACTGTGTGTAGCCCCTTTGTTACTCGGGGGGCTAAGGGCAAAGAAGAGTACCCCTAGCGTTGGCTGGGAGGTACTGGTGACGTCACAACGGTCGACAAGTGGGAGCGAAATGGAGCGCGCCTGACAATGAATTGGAGCTGTCACCTTGGGCTACGGTATGCACACATTTATTTTGAATGGTAGATTAATATTGAACTTGCACTTTCATTTCTGTACTTTTAATTGTGTAAATAAAGTATTTTACACTCGTTATATCTTTACACGTGTTGCATCGATTTGATCTCCTTGGTCATCGATCCTTGATTGCTTTACTGTTCTATTGTTTTATTGATTATTTGAAGAGTTTGCGCTTTATCTTTCATCCTCATCCTTAGATCATCAGTCTACGCCTGAGAAGTTGGCCAAGAGCTGGATTGACGATCGTCATTTCGGTGTTAATAGACCTATAGATCCTAATTCCCTTCTTTTATGTACATGGATGATGAGCGAATTATGGTTTGCCCAGCTGTCTACCCTTGTTGGTTGTTCCTTGTCAAGTGTTTTCCTTGGGCCTTGTTGAGATTGATTACCTCTGTGATTGTTATCTTTTCTCTTAGAAAATCACTTATTATCCTATGCGTTTGATCTCTGCATTTGCTTGGGCTATGCATTTTGATATATTACCTCTGTTTTCTAAAGGATCTCGGCATGTGGTTACGATGTCTTTTAATCTCTTTGATTTTGTTTGATAACTCAACTTTTTTCTTTAATGAAAACCAATGTTTATCATTGATAAACTCAACGAATTGAATGGTAACCCTACGTTTGTTTGACAATGTCTTCAGCAAATTGCTCGGAGTATTCATCTTTTTTTATGCTAGTAATACCTCCCTTTACTCTGCAAATTTACCTTATGTTCTACACCTCTAGCCTGCGATTTTACCTATGCACTTTAATCTATTTGAGAACGAGCTTAGCTTGCATATATGTCCACTCAAATGATAGTTTATAATGTATATATGGACTACATTTTGTCCACTAGAGTGACAGACTTTACATATTTTTTTTTGGACTGCGTTTTTCCCTTGCATGATAGTAAGGTTATGGCTTGAATTACAACGAGAATTATCCTTGGGCACCTGTGTCTTTTTACACCTGATCAACCACATAATTTTTACTGGAATGCCTTCATTTTTTTTACCGTGTATTAGGGGGCCTAGTTGTTGTGTTTGGGGGTGTGTTTCTATGTGTACTGGTCATGTTTTTCGGTGTAATGGCAGGGAGATACTACTTGCAATACATTGCGATATTCACCTTTTAAAAACTGCACATAGCTACCTTATTTACATGGTGGTTTTACATTTTAAGATGACAATTCGTTACTCTTATCTAAATGGGGATTTTACCATTTTGAAGACTGTAATTTATTATATGGACAACGATACTAGTTAGTTAGTGGAAAACTATGTCATGTGTACTATAGCATTGATGTGTCTAAGTGTTGAATGGGAAAATGGGTGGCGAATGGATTAGCTCTATCAAGAATTTGCAACAATTTTTCAGACTGTGTCTCAGCTTATCTTAGGCAGCGATTTTAACCTCTATATAGTATGCGTTTTCAACATTCACCTAGTCTACTTTGCTTTACAATGAGGACTGGTTGGCTGGTTCCTCCTGCATAAACGAACTATTTCATTGAGTTCATCTCATCCCAAAAGCAGAGAGATTGATTGAAATCGGGTTACTATATGAACCTCGAATGATTTCCCTATATGGTCTATTTATATCTAGCCGTCTTAGCTCAGCTGGTAGAATTATAAGTTTTAATTACTAAATTGTAAGAGGAAATTGTTCCAATGAAAATGGAGTTTATAATTTGATTTACACTTTTAGAATCATTGAAATTATTTATAATTTAACAATTTTAATTATTAAATTGTAACGGGAAATTGTTCCAATGAAAATGGAGTTTTATTTTAAGGAATTGTTAGAATTATAAGTTTTAATTACTAAATTGTAAGAGGAAATTGTTCCAATGAAAATGGAGTTTAGAATTTGATTTACACTTTTAGAATCCTTGAAATTATTTAGAAGGAAATTGTTCCAATGAAAATGGAGTTTAGAATTTGAGTTTTATTTTGAGGAATCCTTATAATTATAAGTTTTAATTACTAAATTGTAAGAGGAAATTGTTCCAATGAAAATGGAGTTTAGAATTTGATTTACACTTTTAGAATTCATGAAATTATTTATAGTTTTATTTTTAGGAATAGTTAGAATTATAAGTTTTAATTACTAAATTGTAAGAGGAAATTGTTCCAATGAAAATGGAGTTTCGAATTTGATTTACACTTTTAGAATTCATGAAATTGCAGAATTTCATTATTGACATTATGACCTACCTTTCCGTTTCATGAATGGTCTAATCCATGGTCATTGTAGAATTTCATTGTTGACATTATGACTTACCTTCATATTTCATGAATGGTCTAATCAGTGGTCTTAGTTTTATTTATTGATTTGGTAGAATATTTTAGAGATCCTTAGAATTATAAGTTTTAATTACTAAATTGTAAGAGGAAATTGTTCTAATGTAAATGGAGTTTAGAGATTGATTTACACTTTTAGAATTCATGAAATTGCATAATTTCATTGTTGAAATTATGATTTTCAGTCTTACCAGTTGGTGGATTCGTCAAATAAGAAAGGATACTACATAAATAAGCTGCTCCTTTTAAATTTGGGAGATTAATATCCAATGACAACATTTGACCATATAAATATAATAGGGAATATCTTTTGAAATTTGGAGTTGACTTTTGATGAAACCTATTCTTGATAGATTGAATGGTATCCATATGAGACATGAGCATTATTGAGAAATTTTATGGTGAACATTTTAATCAATAGCAACTCAAAATGGAGTTGATATTAATTAAGAGGGATCTTTGAACCATTGTGCATCAAGTTGATTGGAGGACTAGGAAATTGGATGGTGGATGTTTTAATCTATAGCAACTCAAAATGGAGTTGATATTAGTTAAAAGGGAGCTTTGAACCATTGTGCATCAAATTGATTGGAGGACACATGAATGAGAAACAATTGAAAAAGTTAGATGATACCATAAGGGTTGTTATCACTTTGAGTGTGAAAGACATGGTACTACCCATGTCAAAAATTTAAAGCAATAAGAGATATTTAGTCAATTATATGTGAACTTTATGAGGCAAAGAGTGTTGTGAACAAGTTGCACTTGAGACCAAAGTTCTTGGTATTACCCATGTCCATTTTTTTTAAAAATAAGAGATATTTAGTCAATTATATGTGAACTTTATGAGGCAAATAGTGTTATGAACAAGTTGTACTTGACACCAAAGTTCTCATCCTTGAAAATGAGTAACGGAAAATTAAGAACTAGTCATGTGAACATCATCAAGTGTTGTTTCATCAACTTGTAACACTTGGAATTGACATATCAAAGGACAAAGTCATGACTTTACTATGTATCTTTTTAGATTCGTATGAAAATTTGGAGATGGCATTAAGAAACACAAAGATGCCAAGGTTGAATGACTTCATAAAATGTTTACAATTGTATGTTAATTACAAAGTAGATTTCAAGTACCATATTCTTTTGTTATTAGTGACTTAGGTCAGCTAGGTTGTGAATATAGTCACAGGTATTGGAGAATAAGTCACTTAGTTGAATTCTAGAGAAGAACATGTAAAATGTGAGTTTCCGGTAAATTTGCAAGAAGAATCACTTCAAGAGACATTACAAAGGAGAAAATGAAGTCCAAGAAGGACAATGCCAAAGTGTTGATTTTGTAGAGAAGCAATTTGTTAGTATATCAGTCTCTACTTGTGACATTGGTTGAATCACATTCTATTGAAGATTTGTGGTTCCTTGACTCTACAATTTCACTGCATACCAATCCACAAGGGGATTGATTAGTTTCCTCTCAAAAAGTTGTAGAAGGAAAGATATCTTTTTTGGATGAAAAGACATGCCAAATTAGATAGATTGTAGAGGAGTTACAGAAGTACGGTTGTGATGGAGATCAAACTAAGAATATTTTTGGCACATTACATGTAGCTTTAATTTAAGGTGAAATTTAGTTTCATTGAATAAAATTACAAAGACTTGGTATGTGTTGAAGCTCCATAATAAGCACCACTTAATGGTAAGGGAAGAAATCTTGTGATAAGAATAGAGCACATTGGTACATTCCACGAGTTGTAGAAGGATTGATTAGTTTCCTCTCAAAATGTTGTAGAAGGAAAGATATCTTTTTTGGATGAAAAGACATGCCAAATTAGATAGATTGTAGAGGAGTTACAGAAGTACGGTTGTGATGGAGATCAAACTAAGAATATTTTTGGCACATTACATGTAGCTTTAATTTAAGGTGAAATTTAGTTTCATTGAATAAAATTACAAAGACTTGGTATGTGTTGAAACTCCATAATAAGCACCACTTAATGGTAAGGGAAGAAATCTTGTGATAAGAATAGAGCACATTGGTACATTCCACGAGTTGTTTTGTTCATCAATGACTTAGGGAAATTTTGTTCTGTTTGAAAGTTATTAAAACTTTGAAATTGATAAATAAATTAAGAAAAAAAACTCAATCTTGAAGTTTGATCATTATATCCTAGAATGACATTGATGAATGAACAAGAAATGTTCAATGTAAATATTATTATTGATACCTTTACCCTTTACATTAATGACTTAAACTTAGACATATAAGGGATTAATAGTTGTAAAATTTGAGCATGAAGAAGATGATCGTAGGTATGAATTCCTTTAGGTTATGTTAAGAATGTTTGCTAGATAAGAATAACAGAATGCCTTTGACTCAATTTCTGGATGAGTAAAAAAGGTGCTAGAATTATTGTTTGCTATTGTCAAAGTAATTGTGGAAATACAAGCATCTTCCCACTTTGTCGAAAACATAATAAATTGAAGGTCTTGAGGAGTGAAAATAAGAATAAATAATACTGAAAAGTATACTTAGTAATTTTGTAAATACAAAGGTATTTTAAAGTATAGGATAGACCCATACACACCATACCAAAATGGAGTCATAGAGTGGAAGAAAAAGGCTATGTCAGAGAAGGATAAATATGTGATAGCGCTAGTGTTTGTTATATTGTTTTGGGTAGAGGTTATAAAAAAAATGAGGGTAGAGGTTATTGAGACTGGATTACTCTCATATATCTTAAAGAACATCAACTTTTTGAATTGTGTTTGATGGGTTGGTTTTTCCTCTTTATTTGTGTAGATTTTCTTTTTCTTTTAGATTTGAATAATTAACTAGGGAGAGAAAAATTATGATAATTGTTTATTTATTTATTTTTTAGTTATATTGTAGAAAACACATGATAAGAACATTATATACCAAAGTAACTAATTAGGAGAAAAGCATGATAATTGATAACAAAATGGAAGATCATCAACAACAAATTCAATTATAACATAATATAACAATAACTCTTGTAATGAAAGAGACATTGTAATTGTTAAACCTGTAATGTCAAAAATTTGTATTAAATGTCAAAATTTTGTGACAAAGTATCAAACTGTATTAGAGGATCACATTACGGTTGATCTCCTTACCCAATTAGCACAAGAAATTTTTAGAATATGTAATAACTACGGGAGGGCCCAGAAAGAGATGAGAGTAGAATAGTTTTTTATATGTAGCGTTAGTTTTCTGTATTGTAATCCTGCTACGTGTGTATAAGTGATATCCGTGAATGCCAGGAAAGTCATTCTGCATGTGAAAGAAGCCGCCACGAAGACTGCGCGGTAGGAAATCGAAAAAGAGTCATTATATTGTTAACTCTTTTGCTGAATTATTTGTTTACGATATCATACCATAGTTATCCTCTCATGCTGAATTATTTGTTTACGATATCACACATAGTTATCCTCTTATGTATAGAGAGGCTCTCATGCTGAATTATTTGTTTACGATATCACACATAGTTATCCTCTTATGTATAGAGAGGATGTGGATCAAGTTGTGGAATAGAACACTGTGAAAGGTACGGGGGTGAAAGGTGTACCTGTAGCCTAAGTTTGATGTCTTGATGTTGAGTTAGAGAAATTGAATCTTTGATTAAGGGGGGAATGTGAGATGAAATAATCTCAAAATGTGAGAGATCATGTTATGTTAAAGAGAAATTTTAATGCATTGACACACCATGTAGCTGAAAAACATTCCTAGAGGACTAACGGTTACATCGGCTGATGACCCACGTATTCTGGTAGATGGATTTCTTTTTATATGGACATCAATGATTTGCAGTGATTAATTTTATGCAGGTACATAAGAGAAGAAGAAAGAATTTTGAAGGAGAAGCCCATAGTAAAGAAATCCCAGTCAATAAAAAGCAGTGGAAGTCTTGTGGCAGCAATGAAAGTCAAATGATGTTGGAATATGTGATTAATACATATAGTCATTAAAGGGGGTGTGCTAGAATATGTAATAACTACTTGTATCGATGTAAAGAGTTTGGTTAGGGAGAGAGATTCTCTCCAACTAAGAGTGTTAGAATTGTGAGAGTGATTATCTCCAACTAGGAGTCCTAGAACAGTGTGAGTTTGAGATATTCACATGATTGTGTGATCAAAGTAGTTTGTATATCTTGAGACAACATTTATTGTATTTACATGTATGATTACGTTAATGCAAGTAATTCTTGTGCATTATGAAGTTCTAAGTGAAATAAGAACAAGTTATCAATGAATTTTAACCTTGTTCATGATTTCTCCTCAGAGATAGATTGGACTTGTTAATGCATCTCTTGGGTATGAGGATACATGTAGGACTATTTGGTAAATAGAGTGATGGAACATTGTTTTTTATTTTGGAAATGGTTTCCATTTCTATATCCTTGTACCACTCCATGTACTTTCCACTATTTTCCTCACCTCCTGCACTTCTTTGGGTTTGATGTGTAATAGTTTGAAATAATAGCGATAAGGAATCAAACATGTGCAAACTTACCATTGATGGATTCACTGTGACATCATCAGGGATATTGTCATCTTCATCATTGTAATCAAGAATATGAATGAGACTCTTTAGAACAACAATTTTTTTGGCACAATCCTCTTGAGAGTGTTTTCAATGATGTTATAAGAAGATTGAATCCTTATTGAAATATAACCCCGGATAGCAAAACTAACCTTATGTAGTGAAATGATGACTTTCTTTGACTAAATGGAAATAAAAAAAAAAAACAAAGATTCATAACATCATTGTAAAAATATTTCCTATAATTAACAAACTATTCTTCGTTTAGGAATCTCAACTACATGAGAATTAATAGAATCGTTGACATTCATCAAAGAAAATTTAATCTACTAAGAAAACTCCTTTAAATAGGTTTTCATCAAGCTTGGTTAAAAAGTGATAACATCAACATGGTAAGTATAACACCCTCTACAAGATAGTATAACACCAACTCTCTACAAGATAGTATAACACCAGCTCTTATTTATGTTTGACACATACTAAAAGGTAGGTATAATACATACCAACTATAAGTTAGATTTTACACTGATGTAACAGTACTATAAAAAAAATTTAAGCAAAAATGTAGACTACTTACAACAACTTGCAAAGTTTTTTCTAAGTCCACGAGAGGACAATTGTTTTTTCCAATTTTTTTAAAACCTGCAATACCACATAATTAACATACAAATATTATCCATGCACGCATAAAAATAGATACATTCCTTTACTATATACGACTGGAGGTGTTGGTGACTCCTTTGACAACGATGGTTCCCATCTGATTTGAAAGTAGTAGAATGCGCCCTTTCTCAATATCCTTTGACAAGTGGCTATCATAAATTATGGTAGTTGATTTCTATTCTTGAAATGGTGGATTCAAAAACAGATTATATATTCTAAGATATTCTTATATCTTACATTAGATATTAATGTTGAAATGATTAAACCGAAAAGGGTAGGAAGGATTAGCAATCACAAATGGAGAAAAAAAAGACAAAAAATTTGTCTTTATTTCATTTGAAAAGTAAATATGGTCATTTACTTTTGAATCATATAATTTAAATATCGATGTCATATACAACTATTATTTTAAGCTCAAGTGAAATAACAACAAGCACAAACAAAAACACATGGAATAATGCTATAGGAAAAAGCTAAAATATATGTATGTGAAAGTGTAATTATTTAGTTAAAATAACAAGTATAATAGTATTCAATTTTCACATAACTTTGAAAAAATTCACATTTATTATGTTTCTTGGATCAATCCATGGAGGAAGAAATTCAGGAGAAAAGATTGAGTTTCATTATACATAAAGAGCATTATACAATGAAAGTGTATTTAGGAGATCTTATTGTCCAATAATGGATGATTGTTTTGTAGGATAAATCTGTCAAAATCGATTGTTCACATTCGATCCATGTTGAGAATACCTCGTCCTTGTGAGAAATAGTTATTAATAAAGAAGGGACTTATGTCACACAAAATAAATATTGAATCTAGTGTCGGATTCAAAGACGGTGTTAAATATTTTATATTAACTTATTATACTCATGAATATCACACCAAAGATACAGGTATCTTGGCAGCATTCCTAGTAACTCCTCAACCAGGGGTGCCACCCGAGGAAGCGAGAGTAACAATGGTTGTTGAATATTCCACTAGTATATGGTATGATGAATAAAAAAATAAGCATAATAGAATCCATTTCAATTTCCAAGTTCTCCAAGTTCTACATAGCTATGAAAAAATGTATGTTTATTCAGTTTTATATTGTGATCAATTCCTATGTGCACTATTACATTAACATCCCAAAGTTAGTATTAATTGAAGACCATTCCAAATTTCAAAGTTTTACATAGTTTTCAAGAAATGTATATTAATTATGTTTTTTTATTTTATGCAATTCTTATGTATACGTCTAAGTTGACATCTCTAAGTATAGTATCAATTGAAGATTTCAAGAGTCATAGAACTAGACAAGTATTTATTGGAGACATCATGGTCATATACAACACATATTTAGACAAAGCACATTGAACACACCAAATTGTGTGTGTTGATATGACATATGACAAGGGCATGTCGATAGTTACATTGAATGTCCCTACACATCTTATTCAGCAACATGAACAAAATATTTTACCGGGTAATGAAATATCCATTATGAACTTTAAATATTTTCCAAAAACTAATTATGATCATGGTGATTTTGATCGTATTATTTCACTAGACGAATCAAATATTGTTGAAACAATACCTTCAATTTCCAAAAAATATGACTTCATCCTATAGACAATAATTAAACAACTTACATAAAAGATAAATATCTACCCGATTGGAACAGTTGACACTATTATCACATTTGCTAAAAAATTAGCAATGCAATACATTCTAAATATAAAACATGGAAATTTAGAAAATGAAAAAGCAATGGTAAGAACATATTCATTTTATATTCCATATTCAACTTTTTATCTTTTAAATGTTTATATTTTTTTAATTAGAAAACATTATATCATAATCTTTTATGCAACAATCCCAGTTATTTGAAACATTTTCACATTTTTTCACATCAATGGAACAACAACTACAAAAAGAAGAATTTCCTATAATATTGTTCAAGAATATAACAAAGAAGAGAGAGATATAAAAGAAAAGACAAATTTCACAACACAAACCACATTTACAATAGAATTGAGAACACAAGCAATACAAGATTTGAAACAAATAGTTGACTCCACAAATGTTATAAGTACCAATATACAAATGCAATCACAAAAATCATAGTTAGGATTATTTACAAACATATATATTATAATGTATTATATATTAACTATTTTGTTATGTAAACTGGTTGAAGGAACATTAACAACAACAAATGCATACTCAACTCCTTTTGAGCTTGTCCATGCCAAATGTAATTTTATTATCAACACATATACATTAATAGAAGATGGGATGATTGATTGTGTTAAGTGCAATTATAAATTCTCTTTTATGTCTGGACGTTGTGTAAATGGTACTATCAAAACCATAAACAACACTATTGTACAATGCACTATTAAGGACCATCTATTGCAAAGGTTATTTCTTGGCCTAACAAAAATGTCATATGATGTATATCTACAGACAAATACAAGTACTCTATATATGATACATGAATTATGGGTGTGTAGCAAGGTTACACTAAGTGAGGACAATGTAGTCCTACATGTAGGATAAAAAAATGGTAAATAAAACAAGTTCATTTATGCTAAAGAAAATTTGAAATACTCATTTCACTTATTGCAATGATAAATTTTTGTGGTTTAGCTTTCATTTACAAGTTAAAAACATGTGAAAAGATTTTATCATCTATTTATAAATGGTTGATTTTTGTGGTTTAGCTTTCATTTACAAGTTAAAAACATGTGAAAAGATTTTATCATCTATTTATAAATGGTTGCAGTGAAAAAAAAGATTTAACATATAACTAAGCATTCATTTGTACATTATTTGTCATCAAAATGTGCATTTCCCATACACTACATAGTAATCAAAGCAATGCGTTATAATTTTGTATAAAGAAGAAATATCTCATTCTACTTTCTAACGTATTGACCTCCATAACAATTTCAAACTCATCTAATGGCATTGACATCACCACTACTGCAATGGTACTTGTTAAAATGAAAGTATACAATTGATTTTTAATGAATATTTTAGTGGTGATGTCAATGAATATCTCTTGAAGCTCATAAGGGAAGTTTTAAACTTTCTAAGGAAGGCTTCAATTAGAATTTATTAACAAAAAAAATAGTAAATATGTTAGAAATAGTAATGTGTTGTAAATTTACCTTTAGGTTGTTATAAAATGTCCATTAGGGTTTTTCTCTTTTGGTCTAAGATTTCTACACTTCTTTAGCAGTTGGCTTGAACTATGAATTCTTTTTGGTAAGAAAACATTTCTAAAATGAATTTTTAGGCCCATCATAATGTTTCATGTAGAGACAATAAATATTCTCTTATGTCATTGATTATATGCATAATATATATGATATTGGGTCTCAACTCGTACAAGAGTGGTAATTCCTACCTAGTAGGAGGTCCTTACTTTCATTCAACTATGGATAAAGATAAATTTTACTTTATGTTTTGGGGAGATATCTTGATCCCTTATATAAGGTTTTTTTTATTAATGTTTTTTAGAAAAGAAGTTGAGGATTTCATACTAAAATTAAAACCACTTATCTTTATAAAACAAAAATCCTTTACCATGTTAAGGAAATAATTATGTCCAAAAATAATATCAAGAATATATGTTAAACATTTTAGAGGATAAACATGGTTATCCCTTTGGGGAATCCATACATTTAGAAAAGAATAGGGAAACACATTGAAATGCAACTCAAAAAAGACATTGTTGATGCATTTGGGAAATCCTTCCATCCAACAATTCTTGAGGCTCAACCCGTATTTTATTTTTTGGACATTCATACAAGGAAACAATTATGTCCAAAAACAATATCAAAGATATATGTTAAACATTTTAGAGGATCAACATGGTTATCCTTTTGGGGGAATCCATACATTTTGAAAATCATAGGGAAACACATTGAAATGCAACTCAAAAAATACAATGTCAATGCATTTGGGAAATCCTTCCATCCAACAATTCTAGAGGTTCAACCCGGATTTTATTTTTTGGACATCCATACAATTTTACAAACAAAATGTAGTGCATTGAAATACATCTAAAAACATATGGTGTGGGTGCATCTAGGCCATCCTTTGATCGAGAAAAACTTTGATGATGTTTCAAATGGTAATTTAGTGTGAACGAAAATAGGATGCATCTTAAAATATTATAATGGTTTACCACTAGCCTATTATGCTCATGATAGATGTATACCAATTGATAATGAAGTAGAGACATTATTCCTTCATTTAGACTAAACATTGACTATTATGAATTCCAAATTATTAATTATCAAAGGATATTCTAATATCATAATTGAAAAGGTCAAGAAGGTAAATTTATCAAATCCATTTAGTTTTATTTAAATAAAATAATTTTTTATCAATCACAATGCTAAGGTTTGGATTTTGTTGATAAATCTATTAAATATCCATGCCTTATGTAAATAAGATAAAATTTTGTCTATGGAAACATTAAGGTTTGGGTTTTGTTGATGTTGATGGAAAATATGAATATGGGATTTCATTTAATTCATAAAATAAGACAAAAAGATAGAATCTTCCTCCCTAATATTCTAAGCCAAGCCACCTTTTATTAACTGGTAGAGTTTGTGTGTAAGGGACTTAAGACTCTTGCCTAAATTCTTTTGTTTTATCATCTTCGGTCATGTGGCACCGTATTGTGTCAGTTACAATGTCTTGACCAACATCCGCCTACTATAACTGGACTACATCTCTTCGCTCAAAGTCTTATCATAACCTTGCCTTGAGCTACAAAAATTACATAACAAGTATTACTCAACTTATTCTATCCAATAAGCATACCAGGCACATGCCCAACTATGGCCTTAAAATTTCCTAGTAGTACTTATTTAAGTTTACAACTCATTGTTGTGGAAAACAACAACCCCCATATTTTCTTTTTGAATGATAGATTATTAAGGGTCCTTTTAATTTTAATAAGGAGTTTTGTCTTATCTTTTTTTGAGTTTCATTGGTTTTATTAGTTTAAATATAATAATGTAAATATTTTTCCATTTAGGTGATTGGATTGGTTTCCACTAGATATTATTATACTACAACACCTTGGTTAATTATTGAAAGTAGTTTTAATGTCAAATCCTCACATTCACTTTGATTCGAAACATTATTCTGAGGAATATATTTATATCATTCAATAATTAACATATCATTCTAAAATATAGTTTGGCTACATGAAATCTAGTCTTATTCTTAGTCATAATTTTTATCAAGATTTTTAATCTTAGGTGTTTCAACTTTATTTTGAGTAAAATGGAGTTTGTATGTATTTAATATACCTCACTTTCATTATGTCTCTTGGATATATTAAAAAGATTAGTCATATAATCTAAGGCTACATTAAAGATTAGATTTTCACAATGAGTCAATGTTGTGACTTCGATTTATTGATTAAATTTTTTCGACAATTGAGTGATTATTGAATCTTATGGAGCTAATTTCCTCAAATTTGCAAAAAAATATGCATATACTCAATACACTTTGCATGCCTCTGATTCTTTTTTTCTTGTCTGGTTATGAATTGTAAATCTCGGTTATCGCTATACAAGACAAATTCTTGTGGGACAAGGTAATGTATCCATTTGTTCAAGGCTTGAATTATGGCATAAAACTCCTTATCATATGTGGAGTATTTTCTCTTCATCTCATTTAGCTTCTCGCTGAAGTAGGAAACAGGTCTATTGTGCTGGCTCAAAACTCCTCCAATCTCAATGCCACTTGCATCACACCTTACCTGAAACATCTTCTCAAAATTTGGCAAGAACAGAACTGGCTTCTCCGTTACTTTCTCCTTCAGTGTATTGAAGCTCTTCTCGGCCTCCTCTGTCCATTTTAAAGACTTGTGCCTCTTCTTCATTGTATCCATCATTGGTGCACAAATTCCACTGAAATCTCTCATTAACTTCCTATAGAAACTCGCTAATCCATGGAACATTCTTACCTCAAACATGCTCCTTGGTGATGACCATTGCTTGATTGCTTTCACCTTCTCCAAATCCATCTTCAGTTCATTTGAAGAGATCACAAAACCCAAGTAAATGAATTATGTCTTCATAAAAGAGGACTTCTTTAGGTTTATCAATAGTTTCTCCTATTGTAGTATCCTCATCACTAGTGTCAGGTGCCTCAAGTTCTCCTCTCTAGTCTTTCTAAAGATAAGTAGATCATCTAGATACACAACCACGAACTTGCCAATGAAATATTTTAGTATTTCATTCATCAACCTCATAAAAGTACTTGGGGGATTGGTTAATCCAAATGGCATAACAAGCCACTCATACAAACTTCCATTTGTCTGAAAATTTGTCTTCCACTCATCACCTTCTCTCATTCTAAGGTGGTGATATCCACTTTTGAAATATATCTTAGAAAAAAAAAAAATCCAAACTTAAAAAGTCCATCAAATCATCTATTCTTGGCAAAGGTAATATATACATGATAGTGATATTGTTGATGGCTCTTGAGTCTGTACACATTCTCCATCATCCATCTTTCTTTGGACTCAACATAGTTGGCACTACGCATGGGCTCAATCTCTCTCTAACCAAACCCTTGTCTAACAATTCATGGACTTGGTTCTTTACCTCCTCATTCTCTCGAGGTGTCAATCTGTATGTCGATTTGTTTGGCAGAATTTCTATTGGTATCAAATAAATATGATGGTTGATACTTCTGATGGCTGGTAATGAGTTAGGCAGGTCATCCACCACTATGTCGCAAAAAATTTCCAACAATTCCTAAACTTCTTCAGGCAAATCATCCATCGAAGTACTAGTAAGGATGACTCTGGGTTTCCTCACCGCAACAAACTGCATCTCATGTTCTTTCTTAACTTATTTCAGCAGTTCCTTCCCACTCATGAGAAGTATGCTTGTGTTGGCTTTCCCTTTCACTTTCTTCTCCTCTATTAACAGCAACATGTGTGTCCTACCATTTTTCTCCAAGGTGTATGTATTATTTCTCCCATCATGAATGAAATTCCTGTCAAACTGAAATGGTCTTCCCAACAAAATATGGCATACATCCATGGGAATTACATCACACTGAATTTAATCTCTATATCCTCCTATCTTAAATTTAACGAAGAATTGTTTAGTAACCATTACCTGGTGTCCTTTTTGCAACCATGAGAATTTATATGGATCTAGGTGTGCAATTGTCTCTAGATCCAATTTCTCCACCATCTCCGTAGATATTAAGTTATCAGTTCTCCCACTATCAATTATCACCTTGCATAATCTGTCTTTAGTCTTCCAAGTTGTCCAAAATAGATTGTTCCTCTGTACTGGCTTTTTAACTTCCGACTCTGGTTTTAAGAGAACCTTTCTCATCACCACAGATGTTCCATCCTCTGGTCCCTCTGATTCAACATTCCTTCTTTGTGTTTCTGAAATGTGAGCTTCTCCTCCTTCTTTCTTTTTCTCGAGGCATTCCCAAGACACGTGCCCTATCTTTCCATATGCATAACATCTTATTCCTCCTCTACCTCTTCCTCTAGAAGAGTTTCTTCCACCACCCCACCTTCGTCAGGAACTTCCTCCTCTTTCTGAGTGACTATGTGGAGTTTCAGCCTCATCTTTGGAATTATGCACCTTTTCATTGGCAACTCCCTTTCCCTTGTTTGGGGTTGATATTTTACCTCTACCTCGCTGGCATTGTTTTATGGCCAATTTCTCTTATGCCTTAAGTGAAAACTGAGAAGAATCCTAAAATGTCCTTACTGACATCATGTTGAGCTCATCCTAGATTTCATACCTCAGGCCATTCATATACTGATCAAATTTTTCTTCGTCCCTCTCTCTTTGTCCATCTCTAATGTTCATCTTGTAGAACTCCTCTATGTATTATTTGACTATCATACCTTTCAGTCTCAGGTTCTAT
>JASDQU010306142.1:16487-28183 GCA_032191745.1 Picea mariana
CCAAGTAAGCAACCCCGAACCAAAAGAGAAACAATTACCAGATGTAGACTTTCGATCATCCAAACTACCTCCCCAATCAGAATCACTAAATCCAACAAGATTAAACCTTTTAGAAGTGTAGTAATGAATACCAAAATTTAGAGTTCCTCTCACAAACCTCAAAATCCTCTTGGTTTCCTTCATATGTATTTCAGATGGCTTTTTCATGTATGTTGAAACAATAGAAACTGAATAAGAAATATCAAGTCTTGTGTGGGTTAGAAACATCAAAATTCCAACAATACTTTTGTATGTTGCTTCATCAACTATTTCAGCACCATCATCTCTACACAACACAATTCCATGAGCAGTTGGAGTGGAGGTTGGTTTACTATCTACAATATCAAATTCTTCAACATATCTTTTGCATACTTTGTTTGACAAATGAAAATTTCATCCTCATTTTCATAAACCTCCATACCCATAAAATATTGCATGAGACTCAAATCTTTTATGTCAAATTCATTCATCATAGCAATTTTGAATTCATCATTCATCTTAGAACTACTAGCCATATATAATAAGTCATCAACATATAGACTTACGATAGCAATACCATTACCTTCTTGTTTGTAGTAAACTGTAGGTTCACTTTTACTTCTATTGAAGCCACTCTCCTGAAAATATCCATCAATCCTAGCATACCATGTTCTTGGTGCTTGCTTGAGGCCATATAAAGCCTTCTTCAACTTGTATACTTGATGTTCTTTTCCTTTCACTTCAAAACCTTGTGGTTGTTCCACAAACATTTCTTCTTCTAAGTACCCATTCAAAAAGGCACTTTTCACATCCATGTGATGAATGCTCCATTTCTTTTGAGCTGCTAATGAAATCATCATCCTAACAGTCTCTTGTCTTGCTACTAGTGCAAATGTTTCTTCATAATCAATTCCATACCTCCGTGTGAAGCCTTTAGCAACTAATCTTGCCTTGTGTCTTTCAACACTCCCATCACTATTGTACTTAGTCTTGTAGACCCATTTAGTACCAATCTTTTTCTTGTCATGTGGAAGTTTTGTAAGCTCCCAAGTATCATTCATGTCAATAAAATCTATCTCTTCTTGCATTGCTTGCAACCAAACCTCATTAGTACGTGCATCTTTAAAACATGATGGTTCAAAATCACCCTTGGAAAGTAAAGAAAAATTTATTGTCTCACCTATTGGATTTTCTTCATGTGATGGACTTTTACTCCTTTGATAAATGTCACTTAATATCCTTACCTTCCTTGCATAACTTGAATTTGATGTTGGGCTTGCACTTGGAACTGAAGAATTAGATGAGGGGCTATGGTGGATTTGTAGCACTTGGAACTGAAATATTAGTGGGTTGCTCATTATCAATATCATCAATAATATCATTATCCAAAACATATTTAGAAATATCATCATGACATTTTTGATGACCATAAACTCCCCCTTAATAAAAAATTACATCTCTTGACACAACAATGCTATTAGTGAGGGGATTATACAACCTGTAAGCCTTACTTTGTTCACTATATCTAAAACAAATGCATGACTCACTTTTTGGATCTAACTTTTGTCTCTTTTGATCAACTACATGGACATATTCTACACAACCAAAGACTCTGAAATGATTAACATTCGGCTTTTTTTCATTCTAGGCTTCATATGGAGTCATCATATCAAGTGCAGTTGCGAGACATCTATTGAGAATATATACAGAACTGCATCACCCCAAAAAGAATTTCTTAATCCCTTGGTTTGTAACATACTTCTTTCCATTTGCACCACTGTACGATTTTTCCTCTCTGCTACTCCATTTGTTTTAGGTGTGTAAGCAGTGGTGAGTTGTCTTTTGATGCCATTCATATCACAATAATTATGAAAAGATTTTGAACAAAATTCTCCTCCACGATCAGTCCTTAAGAACTTGATTTTGCAAGCTCTTTCATTTTCCACAAGGGCTTTAAACCTCTTGAATGTATCAAAGGCTTCATCCTTAGTATTCAAAAAATAAACCGAACACTTTCATGAGTAATCATCAATAAAAGTAATAAAATATGATGACTTACCCACACTCTTTGTTTGCGTAAGACCACAAATGTTTGAGTGAACTAATTGAAGTGGATATTGGGCCCTCCATGCATTTCCTTTTGAAAATTTCTCTCTTGCATTATTTCCTTTAGCACATCCTTCACAAATATCCTTTTGTTCTTGAACCTTAGGCAAACCATAAACCAATTCTTTTGATGTTAGAATCTTGAGACTATGAAAATTCAAGTGTGCATACCTAAGATGCCACAACCAACTTTTTTCTTCATATGCCATATTGGCAAGATGGTTGTTATGTTCTCCAAACATCAATGGGAACATCCTATTCTTTGACATAGGAAAAACTGTAACCACCCTATTGCCTCTATTCTTATCATAAATTGTACATTGTTGATTCTCAAACACCACCTTATAATTTTTCTCACACAATTGGCCAACACTCAATAAATTATGCTTTAATTGTGGAGTGTAAGAAATGTCTTTAAGAATTTTCATACCATCTTTAGTATGGACTTCCATAGCTCCTTTTGCGGAAACCTCCAATGCTTTGTCATCACCCAGCTTTATCTAGGATTTGAAACTCTCATCCATTGTAGAAAATATCTTCTTACTTTCTGACATGTGGTTAGAACACCCTGAATCTAAATACCAGATGTCTTTAGTGCCATTTTCATCTTTGTTGTAAGATAAAAATAAATTGTTTGAAGAGGCTTCATCACCTTCTTGAGCATAATTAACACCTTTGTTATTATTACCTTCTTTTAATCTACAATCCCTTTCAAAGTGACCATACCTTTTAAAATAATAACACTGGATATTTCTTTTATGAAATCTACCTTTGCCTCTTCCTCTTGAACTACCTCTTCCTCTTGGATAATTCTGATTTTGACCTCTACCATGGCTTCGGTTTCTTTTGTTTCTAGTGTTGGCATCTTTGTTCTTTGAAATTTGCAATTTTGAAGAAAAATCTTTCTCACCACTTTCTCCAAATGAATCTATCAATCTTTCTTCATGATACATAAGAGATCCAACTAGGTGATCAAACTCAAGAGTAGACAAATCCTTTATTTATTCAATGATTATGGAAACACGGTTCCACCTTGGTGTTAGAGACCTCAACACCTTTTTAATAAAAACCTCTTTGTCCACAATTTCTCCAAGAGTAGACATCTTATTGACTACATCTTTTACTCTCACACAATAATCACTTACATTTTCAGCTTCTTGCATCTTCAAATTCTCAAATTCTGTTTTCAATGTTTGTAGCTTGACAACTTTGACTTGATCACTACCTTGGTAAGATTCTTGTAGAGTCTTCCAAGCATCCTTTGTTGTCTTTACACCCGCAATTCTTGGAAACAAGATTTTATCAAGAGAAATTTGAATATGAAATAAAGCTTGAGCATTCTTCCTTATAGATTCCTTCTTAGCTACTCTATCATTTTCATTGAGAGTGGTCCAATATTCTATCTCTGCATAACCCATTTCTATAGTCTCCCATAGATCTTTCCCTATCAAAAAGGTCATCATCTTGATGCACCAATAATCATAATCACTTCCATTAAATTCTGGAATGGACAATGAATTAGAGTTTGACATGATTACCCTAAAACAACAACCAAATCTGATACCAAATGAAGGATGTATGTAGGCCTATATATGGACTAGATAATCAATCAATTAGAATAACATAACAATATACTAAATACTAAATGATTAAATCAAAATATCATAGAAAGAAGAAAGAATTGTAATTGCACAAAAAGGTTGTGTTCATTGTGATGAACCTTGATGTTTATAACAATACATAGCTTCATAGAACAGACAATTAGTTTCTCTTGATTGAATGCTTACAACAATTGATTTTAGAAAACTACTCATGCATTTTGCATGCATTATTTAGTCAAACAATCTATATTTTAATACTAACCGACATAAAATAAAACTGTAAATAGATTGCATCATGTCAGATGATTGACAAGATTGCATCAATTACCAACATGAGTGACCCTAGGCATGACTCACTCCACAAAAAATAGGATTGTGTAACCCTAGGTGTGCATATGTGCATCTGAAGCATGAGTGACCCTGGGCATGACTCACTCCACAAAAAAAGGGATTGTCCAACGGTTGGCAAAATAAAGGGATCTAGGTGGCCCAACTATTGTGTGTTAAGAAATGCAAAAAAATAGGTCATGCTAACTTGTTGAATAGCATGGTGACGTGGTGTGCCTTTTGTCATGGATGAGAAGTGAAACGTACTCAATATCCTCTGTGCATTTTGAGGATATGATGTTTCTCTCACTGTTATATTATTAACTAATTTCTATCAATAGGCATAACACTACAAATTTATGCAACTTAAATGAAACCATTCAAGTATTCGCAATTCAATAAATCACAAATGTGGGATAACATACGATGAAAATTAACTCGACCATGACATAATCATAAAAATTTAGCACTAAACTCAACACAATTCACATATACAATTAAGAACACTTATCTTTTTGGAATTTTTCGACTACAAAAGATGGACATTCCACCCAACCATAGGCTCTCTTTGTTGCACAAATTCTCTCTAAAACAAAGGCCACTCTTGAACTAAGGCTATGAATCCACAAGGGGAACATTCCTCCTACAGTTGGCTCTAATTTCTCTTATCACAACCTAATTTTTGAGATAACAATCACCTACAACAATTCCCAATCCACAAAGATCTTCTCTGTTATCCTACAAAACCAAAGGAACATGATCCTCTTCTTTGTTTACAATTCCTTCAAGTTATCCCACTTCCCTCGAGACTCCAACAAAAGCTATCCAAGAAATTGAATTATTAGCTATAGTAAATTTTCCTCAATTAGAACCAATACAATTTAGTACAACCACAATTCTCTATAAATTTGTGGTTGTAGCTTCCATAATTCAAACTTGATCTACACACAATAGTTATCTTTAATCAATTTCCCTAATTTCCCACAATGAATTCTTGATTTCTGGTGAGTTCATCTCTCTCTAGTAATTGAACGATAGTCCTATTCAAGCTCTCCTCTCCCCTTGAGCCTTCAAAGTTGAACAACAATAATCACCATAATAATTTGTTTGCATGTAAAGGTACTACTTTCTCAAAATACTTCTTGAAATATTTCTTGCTCAAAATACTTCTTGAACTATTTCCATGAAATTATACTCTCATCAATGTGATTATACTTCTTGAAATAATGCTTGTTCGAAATACTTCTTGAATTGTTTCCATGAAATTATCCTCTCATCAATGTGCTTAACTTGCATCAGCTAATCCCACCAAATACATTTTTTTCCCTTTTGGTTGTATATAGCAATTATGGCTTCTAGATTGGATGAGTAGTTGTGCACCTAAAATTACTCCCTTATTCCCAACAACCAAGCTTCAACAACCTCTACCATCTTGTTTTCACCATCAAGATTTGGTGGCTTTATATTCCTAATCTATCCTTGCAATTGGTTTTGTACATATATTCTCCTTTGATGTATGTATGGAGACACTTTTGGGTTTCTCTGTGATTCTTTAGATGCATATGGATTCTTCATTGAATGTGATAGTGAGTAATGATGCATTTGAATTTCCTTGTCACTTCTTAAGTGTCAAGATCTTCCATGGTTACCTCTTCTTGAATGGTCCCTGCCTCCTTCCCCATACCCTAATCCTAATCTATTCTTCATTTGTTTTTACAAATGATTTAATCTTTGTAGCAATTGATTTTTCTTCTCTCGAGATTTCAACATCATCTCATTATTATCTTTGCATCTATGCACCTCCATATTCAAACTCCTTATAGTCTCAACCAAACTTAATGAATCCATTCTCTTTCCATGCTTGTTAGACTCTATATATTTTATGATGATATCCATGCCTCTAACTTATTCTTTGTGGATGTGAGGTCATTGTCTATCTTCCATGTCTCCTCTTCAACAATATTTTTCAATTGTGTTTTTTAATTATCCTTGTTTTAACTTTGAATCTACAAGAAGTATGCATACTAATAAACTATTAGATACATCTCAAATCAAGGCTTGTAGCATTTTATTTCAAATGTTGGTAAATATGCACTTCATCAATTTTATCAAATCAAGGCTACAGGTCTCTTATCCTTCTCAAGTTTTGAAGAATTATAAAGCACTTATCAAAGATCCAATCCATCAAAATTATTCCCCTCTAAATTATCCTTCCCATGAATACACCCATACCCAAATTGAGCTTCTAAAATGGGAGTTATGGGTCTATAAAGTGATTTTTCCTCATGGACATTTTGTTAGACACTTAGCCTACAAATTGCATTTTCCAACATTTTCATAACATTGACTCTAAATTTTATGTATTTATTCATTTAGACCTAGACATAAATTATTGATTTACTGTAGTAGACTTCCAATTGGGTAATTGTAGTACTGAATTCAATATTTTCAACTTCAAACACTATTTTCCCCAATTATTCTCATGGAGAAATTTCATCAAATACTTGTCACACAAACTGCAATTTCTTCATATATAGTTGATTTTTAGCCCATTAATCCCTAGTTCTATAACCAATAGCTTTTGTACCATTCTATAATGCACCCAATACCCTATGTACACTTTGAGGATATGGGGTATTTTTGTTAACCCCTCAAACTTGAACCCATTTCAGTAGGGAACCAAACTAAATATTATGTTATTAACTAATTGCTATCAGTAGGCATGACACTACAAAATTATGCAACCTAATTGTATCCATTCAAGTATTCATGAACCCATAAATCACATAGTAAGTCATAAGAACAAGTTTGAAATTAATTCAACCATGAAATAACTATAAAAAATCAATATTAAATTCAACATGATTTGTAGATACAATTAAGAACACTTATTATTTGGAAATTTTCACCAACTAGCTATAGAAGAGGGATGGTCCACCCAACCATAGGATTCTTGTTGAACTATTTCTCTTTGCAACATATGTGACCCTTGATATAAGGCTATGAATCCACAAACATAACACTCTTTCTACAGATAGATCTAATTTCTCTTCTCACATCCCAATTTCTAGTCTAATTGTCACCTACAATAGTTTTCAATCCATGTGGACATATTTCCCATTATCCTGCACAACCCAAGAAATGGGATCCCCTTCACTTCTCAACAATCCTTCAAGCTATCCCACTTCCCATGTAGGGATCTATCACAAGCTCAAGAAATCTCAGCACTAGGTGAAAGTGAGCAAGAGTCTTTGGTAATTATCTTTCTTCTTAGTGTTGGGTGTTGTACATAAACATAAGTGAGGTTATAAACCTAGGTAAGAGAATATCTTGTATTCATACTATGATACAGTGAATAGATTCATTTATTCCAACAAAGAGAGTGTGGCTAACAAGGAGTTCAAGGGCTTGGATCAAGGAGTACAACAATCATGGCTCAAGGTGATCAGTCTACTTATTTATCTGTAAACAATGTACTTATAGCCCAATCGCTTCACCAACATGGATCCTTGTGAAATTTAAAAACAATTGTGTCTTTGTTTCAACTTGGCTCTTAGGCTTGTATAGAGTGCTTTATTTTTAGGTCGTCCACTAGGCCTCTGTTCCTCTCTTGATGAGAAAAAGGATTTTTCTCTACGCAATATCTACTCTGGATTGGTTTTCTCACTTCTTCACTTACATAATCTACAAAAAATAAGCTAAACAACTATGCAATGGAAAAATAAACATTAATTGTCAATATTCCAATTAGTGTTATGTCTCTAGCTCTATTTGAAGTGGAGTGTACTATTCTTATTCTTAGAATTTATCTCTGACATAAATGGATAAAAACAATGTTTTCCAAAGTTTCCACTTAGATAATTCCAATGGTTTCCACACAAATCTACCTAAATATGATAATCATCACTATGGCTCATCATATGATAGTGATTTTTGGCTTCTTTGTTTACTCAACCAATCCTTTCTGGAATTTTTCAAGATCAATCCTATCCAATGGAACAACTTCAATTTATTCATGTCATTATCAAGCCTAGTTAGAAGAATTTTTTTCCATGGATTTCAAATGCGCATACAAAACAAGAAAAGAATCCACCAATTGTAGGCTTTAATGTTATCGCCAAATGGAAGTTGAGCTCAATTTATCTCATCAAAATCTATTGTCACTTTTGGGAAAGAATCACTCACAAATGGAGTGGAATAGAGACATTATTGAAGATACAACCATAGTATTAAACCTTTCAAACAGATAAACGATATAGTTATCTTGCCATCTCACTATCAATAATATGTGCACCATAAACAAAGACAATCTCAATATATTAGTTGGTTGACAAAAATGAGGTAAAATTTATTACTCCTTACCTTTGGCTAGGGTTAGCTTTCGCTTGGTGGTCAACCATCATTGACCTCCTATTACATGGTACAATTAGCCGCATTAGTTGGTCTGTTTTGTAGCCATGACCTGATATTATGCCTTCTTTCTAAATTTGAGATCAATTTTCATAATTTAAGATCAAATTTCGTATTATTTAAGAAAACAATTTAATTTTTGTATTTATAAGATTTCCCAATTACAATTTTTGATTGGTTCACAACCACTTGATGTGGCTATATTTCCCTGGTATATGGAATTTTATTTTCCTCAATTGTCAAAACCAAGAAATGATTTAAAAATACCAATTTTTTTGGTGGTTAGATTTCTCTGACAAGGCCACAGTTGAAGTTTCTCTGACAGCACAGTCTAAGTTGTGGCAACCGAGGTCCCGACCTTATCCTGGCTAGATGACCTAGATGATCGTTGGCCCTTGACCAAGTTTTGAGGATATTTGGTCATGTTTGACCTATTTTTGGGACTTCGACAGGTTGTCGAATGCAGAGCGCAAGACGAAGCGGAAATTGCAGGATCTTTGCCCCTTTTAGGGCCCCTTTTGGGTTTTGGGCTTATGTAATGGGTATGGGAATGTTGGCCCATGGTTTTACCCATGCTTAGGCCTATTTTATATGTATAAATAGATTCTAAGGTGATGAAGTGAGTATGAATGGACAAGTACCCTTTGTCTAGATGAAAGTGATGGTTGTAGTCCAATCTATGTGATTGACAGTGTTAAGTGCTAAGAGGAGATTTCTTTTTTGCATACTATGTGAGACATCCAGAGCTAAGTGCAAATCATTATAAGAGACTGTGGAAGGTTGTGTGCTTAGATATACTTGGGGAAGGAGGATCTAGCGAGATGCACAGATCCCCTAGCCTCTATGGGGTAGAGGTTTTGAGGCTCTGTACATGTAATTGATTGAAGAAGCTAATAAAGAAGACAAAGAGTTGGTGGACGTAGACCCAGGGTGGGGGTGACCATGCACATGTTGTGTTTCTCTACTTTGTGTGATTTGTTTATATGTTAATGTGATTAGTGCTTTGATATAGATGAATGGGATATAGATATGTTAATTCTTTGTAGTATGGATCTGACCTATGTGGATATGCTTAGTGCTTAAATACCTTATATCTGAATGAATACTGTGATACTTTGTAATTAGGGTTTAACTACGATGTATCTAAGACTGGATATAGATGAATGCTAATTGTTGAGCGTTCTGTTAATTGTTAGAATCAAAGATCTATGTCCCAACTAAGGTTGCATACATCTCAGTCCTGCAACCGCCCTTGCCTCTACCTCAAGTGAGACTTTATCTGCTTTGTAGGTGTTTTCGAAAGGGCCAGTAGTTAGGGTTTTGTTGGTGCATTGTTGTAATGTTGAACCCTGGGTCTGCCCTTGTGCCAACAAATGGTTCTGTTTCCGGGACCTGAAATTGTGATTGCTGGAAACTGAGGAAGAAGAAGCTTTGTGCAAAGATCCGACTTGAACGTGTGATTGTTGGGAACTGAGGAAAAAGGAACTTTGTGCGGAGATCTGAACCGAAAAAGAGAAAATATTTGTGCGTAAATCTATTTCCCTAGTGTGTGGTAATATACTTGATCTGTGAAGCTCTGTGCCAATAAGAAGGGTCAGATTTGAAGAAAAGAGGTAAGATATACAAGCTCTATGCTCTGATAAAAGTAAGAATAGTGAAAAGTTTTATATCTGAAATCTATGTGCTCTGTTGAAGATAAGATTAGTGGAAATTTTTGTTTCTAAAGTATGAATCTAGGTATGTTTGAGAAGATTTTTCCTAGATTGAAAACTAGGGTATTGATAGATGAAAGAAGATTTGATATGAGTAGATCTGATAAGAATAGTGGAAGATATGTTATACCTATGCATAGAGAAAATGTTTGGACTAACAAATGGATGCAAGACCCTAAAAAGAACTTGTTGCAAGTTATCTACCATGATCCTAGTGCATAGTACAGGAGAGGTTGGGGATCATTTAAGACAAAGAGAGGATTAAACCTTTGTTACAGTTGCATAAAAACAGGACATATTGCTAAGGAATGCCCTGGAAGAAGACCTAGTTTCCTTTGCTGCAAAGCTATTGACCATGAAGTATTGGATTTCCCTAGAATGATTGCTAAGGTTGAAAGGATGAATATGAGACAAGAAGACCACAAGAAAGATCAAGAAACTAAAGCCATGACAGAACTCCAGAAAGAATTATATAAAGTATTTCTACAAATGAAAGAAACCCTAAATGATCACCGACATATTAATTTATCAGAGATCTTAAAAGAAAAAGAGTGCATTGAAACAAGAATAGGAGACTTCGACATTGCCTATGTTCTAGATGAGGAAAAACAGGTGAATATCATGACAAAAAGAACTTGGGAAATTTTAGGGGAGCTATCTAGGATTCTTTCATTGGGTGGAATAGGATTATTCAGAGGAAAACTGATAACCCTATGTGGAAGACTTACCCAGATATCTATGAGTCCTCATGGAACTTCGATAGAGGAAGAATTTGAAGTTGTTAAATTTATTGAGAACAACTCTCAATTTGCTATGTTACTAGGAAAAACTTGGATTGAGGGAGATTAGGTCAAAAGGAAAGAAGAAGAAATCCTAGAGCAGAAGAAGAAAGAGTTAAATGATTTCATGACTAGGAGGATCACACACTTGATTAAAGAACAGGAGAACTGAGCGAAGTTATTTAAAACCAGAGACTTGGATATCGAAGTTGCAAGAACACAAGAAGATTTGCAGAAGACTGAAGTACCTATCCTAGATAGAGAAGAAGTATTTCCCCTGATTTCTAGGCAAGAGTCTCAACAATGTGAAGTTACTCTACCAAAAGAAGATAAGAATCAGAATGGAAAAAGGAATTCCGAGATGAATCTCACTATAAAGAAGGATAGAAAACTAAGTAAGAAGAGAGATAATATTGAAAAGTTACAGAAAGTTCCAGAGGGAACTTCACAGAAGGAAAATTTGCAAAATTGGAACTTCGTCGGGATATCAAAACTACGTCACATGGCACTTTTCCATGGCAAAGAAATATAGTCGTTGGGAATAGTATAACCCTTAGACCGATGGACCGAAGGGGTATAAAAGCATTTATTATAAGAGAGTTCTCCACCAGACCGTTGGGACCACACCATAATAGACAGAACTAATTTAATGAAGCATTCTTTCCCGTTGGAGAGATTCGTTGCCTCGTTATCTATATATTTCATCGAGCCACACACCGAGAACACTTTTTCTAACTATGAAT